>NW_010588828.1:276826-293539 GCF_000705375.1 Tinamus guttatus | reverse complement strand
ATACCCCTGAGGGCTGCGCTGCCATCCAGAGGGACCTGGACAGACTGCACAACTGGGCAGTGAAAAACCTCATGAAATTCAACAAGGCCAAGTGCAAGGTCCTGCACGTGGGGAGAAATAACCCCAGGCACCAGTACAGGCTGGGGACCGACCTTGTGGAGAGCAGCTCTGCGGAGAAAGACCTGGGTGTCATGGTGGATGACAAGTTGACCATGAGGCAGCAGTGTGCCCTCGTGGCCAAGAAGGCCAATGGGATCCTGGGGTGCATTAAGAAGAGCATCTCCAGCAGGTCGAGGGAGGTGATCCTGCCCCTCTACTCAGCCCTGGTGAGGCCACATCTGGAGTATTGTGTCCAGTTCTGGGCTCCACTGTACAAGAGGGATGTGGAGCTGCTGGAGAGAGTCCAGGGCAGGGCTACAAGGATGATCAGGGGCCTGGAGATCTTCAAAACCTGCTTGGATGCAGTCCTGTGCCACGTGCTCTAGGTGACCCTGCGTGGGCAGTGGGGTTGGACTAGATGATCTCTAGAGGTCCCTTCCAACCTTAAGCATTCTCTGATTCTATGATCATAACTTTAGCAAAAGCGATCAAGCAATTCCTCTGCTGGTATGCTTCATAAATGGCTTCCAATTTTGAAGGTTTCATATATATAATACATGCATCCAAAACACTAGTACCTCTATATTTTGCTTATACAACAGCCCATTCCCCTCTGTTAATCTTTTAGAAGTTAGACAAGGGTGCTAGTCTCAGTAGCACAACCATAACACACAGCATATGTCACTTAGATTAAGCAGATTCAGAAGATTTGAACTCACATATAAAGACAGAATTATTATTTTCCTGCAAGTCCAGAGGAGCCAGGTCACAACATACAGGACAAAAGTAAGTGGGAAGAGAATTACTATCTCCTTTAAAAGGGCAGAATCTCAGTTTAAATAATTCCACCACTCATAAACTTCGACTTTTGCAGCCTTCTAGCTGTGTCAAACACACCCTCAGTCACTCTGCTTATCTACCTCTTTATAGGAGCCCAAAACACAGCAGCAAATCCAGCCTTATGCAGACAGGTAGCTGCTCTATTAAGCAAAGCCAGAGCAGTCCTTACTTTCAGTCCCATAACACACCTGGTAATACTGGCCCCATAGGGCTAATGGGACTGGGGAGAGCAACACCGCTACTCAGGAACCTTTCCCAGGCATTTGCATGGGATTATCACTTTGGGGTGGTCAGCTGTGATTTATCAAGTAGTTGGTCCTCAGCTACAGTTAGCAGATGCAAGAACAATATCAGGGATGTCCATTAAATGACGAGCAGTGTTTTTGAGTGTTCCCAGAGTCTTTTTACTGATCTCTGCATGCTTATGGAGAGAATTCCAACTTTGCTTAGCCTCGCAAAGCCAAATATTAACGTTTATGTTAAACTGAGCTTGTGACATTAAGACAAAAGCTCAAGACAAGTTACATATGAGGTTTACTGAAAAGCCTTTTGCAAAAAAACTTTTGGCAGCACTGAGGTTGTCTTATTATGGAACAAGTTTCATTTAGTCCCCTTTAACTGGCATTAAATAGATGGTGCAGTCTTCAATGATGTAGTTGCTCTTGATGGTTTGTTCGTTGTCGAATTTGGCACTGGAAGGTTTTCCCTAACATTATAGTTAGACTTTCTTTGTTCTCCTAAAGCCTTTGGCTTCTTATCTAGATTAATCAGCCATGACCGTAACATACTCAATGTACAAATATCTCCCCCAATCATCTTTTTTTCTTGACCAGGCATACCTAGCTCTGTCTTGCTCTTTTCATGGTCTTATTTTCCACACCCTTTACTTACACTTTGCTATCTCTAGATTTTCTATTTGTCTGTCTTTCAAAGAAAGTGCCTCCCCTAGTCCAATGAGGAACTGTGTGAGGCAAGCGAGTTCTTGTAAAAGTGACAGTGTGGCATAATATCACTCCTGCTTTTCAAACATTGCTGACACATTATCCTCAGTTTCTGTTTCATCTCCATCCTCACTCCTCAAACATCTTTTCCCTGCACATCTTAGGGAAGATCAAAACTTAAAATGTATCAGATGTGCACTGTAGGTAGAGCTGCCAGAGCAATTGCTTGTCAGGTTTCAATTTTAGAGAGAACACAGAATTGCTGTCTTATAAAAGAAACTTGCAGGAGGATGGAAAAAAAATGATAGTTCATCAAGAACTAGGGAGGTGTGGAGGCTCTGTCAGCCTGAAGTTATTTAGGAAAGTAGGAAAGAAAACAAAAGAAGGAAGGGAAGAGCCAAACAAGGAGGGTATAGCTTTAAAAAAATGATACAAATCCAGATTTAATTTGGGAGATAAGAAACAACTTGTATGGGCTTATTAGGTTAACTAGATTATGTCTTCCCTAGAATTTCTGTTCCGCTATGGCAAAATCCCCATGCACCCAAGTTATATTTATATATGTAAATATGTATGATAGTTCCTCTGGAATTCACAGTACAGGTCCTTCCAAAATAAACCTCCAAAATATCATGACAGACCTTCATGTTTATTTTCTGTCTAATTCTTTAATTTAGGTATTAAATTCCAATCCTGAAAATTTAGCTGGATTCTGAGAGGTCAACCTAACCAAAATAAGGTTATGTAGAACAAACTGAGAAGCCTGTTGTATCTACAGAGCCTTCATTGCCTTCAAATTATGTTCTCAGTCACACAGAACAAAATTTACAACTGCAGCTAAGTAAGTAAGTCTTTTGATGATGCGCAGTGGAGCAGAATTTAGTTCCACCAAAAGACTAGGACAATAAAGCTTTTTTTTTTTTTTTTTTTTTTTTTTTGTTAGTGAGGTTAGGAGACAGGCAAATTTTGGTGCAAAGATATGCCCTCAGATTAAGGGAATAAGACTGACCACTTCAGTCTCTCATTTTTTAAAATAAGAAAGCACTTTTTAGCCTGTATCTTAAATTACTCAACAAAATTGCTATGATTAAGTCTTCTGCCCAGGTATGCTAAACTCTGCTCTGATCTATGTTTTTTCTGGATTGCATCCTCAACTTTGTATTTCAGCAAACTGCTGCTGATATTCAGACTTTTTTTTTCTTTCCTAAATATTTTCTCTTCCCCTCCACTCTTCCACAATGCTGTTTAGACAGACAGATATACATCACTACTGCTGTTTCAGACAGTCAGTATCTTCTTTTTTCTTTTTTTTTAACCAGATCTTGGGATAGCTCAAAATGTTGTGCACTCTGAAAACTCAAAAACTTTAATGTTTAGTTTAATGTTTAGACCTCTCACAAGAGGTCATATCTGTTACATAGATATGCTTTAAGCAAGTACAGTTATATTCTGCTCTAATATAGAATCAAATGTGCCAAATTTGCAGAGTGTACTGCTTATCTTATGTCAAAACCCACTATCAAACACATCTGGAAGCAAAGTCTTTCCTGTAATGAATAGCAGAAACTTTTACCTCCCAGTTCCTACTGTCCTTGTAAGCACCATTCCTTCCCTTGGAGGCCAAATGCCTCCAATCTGGGGACTTCCAGTAGCTGCCTTCCATGAGAGACAGTCATTTAGGCATCTTTACATCAGTAAAGTCACAGTAAGACACTAGTTGCGTGGCAGTGCCAAATTCCACCACCTCGTATGGCATGGAGTTATTTGGGTCTGCAAATAACACTGCAAAAGCAGTTCTTTTTAAAGTTTATTGGAAACATTCTTCCCAGAAAAAAAAAAATCATGACAGCCTCTACTCACAAGGGACAGATGCAGACCTATGTTTTTATTTCAGTTTCTTGTTGTGAATCATTTGTCATGACCAGCTAATGTGCTGAAGGAAACCCTTGTCTCATATAGTGCTTTATTGTGGTAAAGGCTTCAGTTTAAGGGTTATCTGACATAACCCTACTGAGCTTCTCTGCCAGCTTTTGACATACTGACATACTGACATAACATCAGTATTTCACTGATACCTGCTAGAATTACTCAACGAATAGCCAGATTTCTAAGATACCACTCAGCATCCGATTTCACCCTCTCAGTGATCATTTAAACTTCATAGCGTATGTGGTGGTTACACAGACCATTGTCTTTGTTTGGTTTTCTTTTCTTTAAGGACCGCCTTTCCCCAGCTATCTTTCTGCATGCACTCCGTCGCCGAGGCATGAACCTTCTGCTTCGGCTGCGCTGTCTCGCTGTGGAGAGCGCAGCAGAGAGGAGCTGTGGACAGCTTTCAGCCACGAACAAGTCCATAAAAAATCTGGAACTGAAAGGATTTTGTGAGAAAGTTCCCATCCTGCACTCAGAATCAGGCCTTTCACTGCTAGGAGGCCGCATCAGATTACTCCAAAAATTGTCAGCGGCATTTTGGAAGGAGGATGGCTTTCCATGAATTTTTCCAAATGGAAACAGGCTTCCAGCATGTTATTCGCCTGTACCTATGGTTTTCACACTCTTGAGAAAAGAATAGAGGAGGAATAAAAGAGGAAAGTATTTTTTCTGTGCCCCACTGGAAGTTTTATGGGGGAAACAATTGAGACGAGGATTAGTAGATTCAGGGTTGACTGCATCCATACTATTTTTAGCAAAAATCTTTTCAAATGTCTGTGGTGGGCTGAGGATTGGGCCATAAATCAAAATAATATTTAAACAGTTGGATGTGGACACTACTGAAAACCTATTCAGTGGGGCTTCAGTGAAAAACAGTGGAAACTGCCAGTATTTAACTTTATCACTGTCCTTCTGCCATTCTGCTATCTTGCACAAAGAGCGTCTTGCCTACAGACTAAAACTCTGACTAAAACAGTCAGAGTAATTTAGACGACAACATGGTGTTAAGTCTACAAGCAGTTGGTTGTGAGGGTGAGTCATTTACTACACATTTCGCTCCTCACCGTGGGTACAAAAAAATGCTTTGTGTTGAAGTATTTGGTATCTACAGTTTTGCTATTTACTCTTGTGTTCTGCCTTGTAGTTAGTTGTAACTGTCACACATTGTTCTCTTGATGGTGTCCTCCTAACATTCGCCTTCCTCCAAAAGCACTTGTGGGTGCTCCTTTCTCCTTCAAATATCACCCAGGACTACTGGGAGATCCTAGGGAACAGGCCCCCAGTATAATGAATGAACAGAACTACTTTTCTCACTCTTTAAGCACCCTTTTGAAATTCCCACTCTGCACTTGTGCAAGGTCACGACCAAAATGCCTAATCTTGCAAGTATTTATGTACACAAGTTAAATTAAGCATGTGCAGAAGCATTTGCAGGATGCGGATTTAAATGGAGATTTTATTTTAAAAAGACTTTTATGTATGCAGTGAAATGCCATTTTGAAGGAACCTTTTAATACGCTGGTGTGTCTGGGTTTCCCAGATATTTAGCAATTGAAAAAACCTAACTTTTTAGCTCTGGTATAGCTTTGGATTAGCAGGCAGGTCCTGAACATACAATGTATTTTATACACTGCGAATGGTTTCTTCTTTATTAATCCAGCATGTAAGGCTTTCATTTCCTACTGTGGCCCATCTTTTTATTTCTTTCAGATTTTAAAATCTGTTGTGTTGGCACTTTACTTCTTGGAGACCACTGGTGTCATTTCCTCCAAATTGTTAGCGTAAACAGTCTGTAACTCGAGTAAGCCAAATGTGGGTGTATTAATCTTCCTAGTGCCAGCTAAGCAAGCCTGGCAAGGCACAGTTCAATTCTGATATCAGGAAAAGAGTAAATAATCATCCTTTTTTTTTTAATGCTGAAAAACCTATAGCCTTGTAAGTTTGTTTGACTTTTACAAGCTAAAAAATGGATGGGGGAATGAAGGAAATGCTTTTTATATTCATACACAGAAGCAAGGGTGAGTAAATTAGAAGCAGAAAAGAACAGCA
The DNA here is from genome assembly GCF_000705375.1 of Tinamus guttatus. Next base: position 287,678 of record NW_010588828.1, on the reverse strand, counting down.
TGGAATATTTAAATAGCAGTCAAATAGGAGATTGGCGTATTCAGACATCAGGCATCATCAGCATGGGTTAAAAGGTGGCCTGATTGTATCATATAAAGCAACACACGACTTACTGAGTTAGCAAGGCAAAAAATGGCTAATGCCAGACATCATTAAAGCTACCAGCCACTCTTCTTGAGGAGAAGTGTGCTCAATTTCTACCTCAGAAGCCATTGCGTCAGCTTAAGCATATGGTTGTGGAGAAAGGTGTCCTTGTCCAGTAACGAGACCAGAAAGTGGTTCACGTGAGCTTCCTGCGGGAGGTCAAACCTGGTGGTCGCTGTCGTGGCTGAGGATACAATTTGGGTTTCAAAGTGTGCTTTCTACAAGCAGTTGGTGTGGTGGCAGGTTTCCCACTCCTCACACTGAACGTCAGGAGCTGTTATTTCCACAGCAATTTCCCGGCTTTGCCTGCAGCCCTCAGATAGAGCTTGCTGGGTTTCTGGATGAGGATAGACCGCACATGGATGGGGCAGGCAAGAGGCAGGAGGATGCCAAGGGAACAATCCCAACTGTTCTCGCAGCAGTGTCTTCAAGTGAGAAGATAAGAAGAGCCTTGTACAGTCAGTAAGGCCTTATTTGAGGGACATCACTGGAGGTTCAGTAACACCCATTACCTCCTCCAAAGCATTCGACACATCCCAGGACACTATTAGTAGGCTGAAGCTGATTTTATACTGTCTTCTAGGAGCATCAACATGTCTCCTTGCCTTTATAACTGGGGAGCAGAGAGAAGATCTCATCAAAGGTCTGTTCCAGACAAGTTTATGCATAATATTTGCTGGCAGGGGGCCACAGCCCCCCTACTGCCTGTGCATGGGTTGCCAGAGAAAGGAGAGTTTAACAGAGCACCAGCCTGAGCATCAGAAAAACATCATTTAGCAGTTCATCCACAGGCTTCAGTAAGACCCAAAATAAAGCAGTTAGGCCACCAGCCTTTGAGAAGACCAAGCACTCTTAGTTCCTCTTGACATGGGCAGGGGCAAACAAGTTGCTCGGGATGCTTCCCCAAGATTTCCGTATCTACAGCTAATGGAATGGTTTGGAGGTTCACTGACACCTGAATTTTTCTGATATGTTCTCTATGACAGGAGGTGATAAAATTTCTCAGGAAAATACATTGAGAAATCTGTCCCAGAAGCTTTACACATAATCATAATTTACTGCCTGCTTTCCAGCTTCCTCGGCACACACATGCAAGCGCTCTTCCATGCCAAGCAAGAGTCCTGCTGTGCTCGGTCCCACCTTTAGGGTGGCAATACAAGGTCAATAGCACACCGCAGAAATATTCAGAAACACTTCCTCTGCTTTGTTTCTGTGAGAGGATCCTAACTGAGCTGTGGCAGCAGTTGTCTTCTTGACAGAACAAATTTCAGCGTTTCCTTCCTTTCAGATGTGGACAAGCAGCTTAAACATGCTGCTCCGTGCTTCACGTAAGGGCAGAGCATGCCACAGCTGCAGCTTTTCCCTGGGCAGCAAAACTGCAAGGAGTGGGAAGGACACAGCTAAATCCCAGCAAAATCATTCCTGACTTCATGCAGATAGGTAAGCACATGTTTTCAAATTTTAAAGTAAAATTCACTGTAGCTGCCAAGATGTTGCTGTTAAAAGAGGGCACTGTCTTCTTCTGCTTGAAATCAGAAATTAATGCTGCATTTTCTTAGACATTCATGAAATGAGCAAAAGTAATAACATGCATCCAAATAACACTGAGCTGTCTGTCAATTAGAGCCCATCACTACCTGCTCTAGAGCTAGGCAAGGCCAAAATATGGGACAGGAGCCAGGAAGAAAAACAATACAGCAGGAAGCTTTAATGCTTACTGTAACCACAGCCTGAAGCGTCAGCATTTCAGATATCAATAATTTACAGGCATAGATAATGACAAGAGCTTGGTTCAGCTTCTCATATACCCCACACAGGAAATAAATCCACTTAAGTAACTGGAGATACACTGCAGTGAGTTCTGAAATGCCAAATCCTATAAATTTTGGTCCAGAACTATTTCTGATGCTAGTAACGGATTCGAGGTTTGAGCTCAAGGCTGTTGATGTAAGGGCGAAAGCTGCCATTTAGTTCAAGAGCCTTTTCCATGAGGCCCTTCATGGCATTTCTCAAGAGGCTTAGAGTACTATTCCAAATCATCGGCTGGCTTTTCAGACAGGAAATATTTCAACTTAGCCATTCCCCCAAATTCAGACACTTCTTTTATGTCAGGCAGAAAGCATCAAACCCAAGGGAGATATTGTCCCACTGAAATAAATGGGCATTTCATCACTGGCTCAAACGGGACTGAATTCCTACGGCGGTGGCATACAGAAGCAGAAACAGAAGAGGAAGGATCCACAGGTGATTTAAGGAAAGGCTACATCCACTCCTTATAAGTGAGGAGAAGAAACTTACTTTCATACTGAGTAATTTAAGTATTGAGACAGAATTACAGCAGCAGAAAGCTAAAGTAATTGCCTTTTTTCTACAATGGCAATGTATTTTTAAATATCTTCAATTCTTTTTCTTTTAAATAAAACACAATGAAGTAATAAAACTAGAACAAAATGGCATCAAATTATATCAAACCCAGCTACTTGAATTCACAGGTTTTTCATGCTTTATTGAAATGTGTTATAGATGGGCTCAATTTCCTTATAATCTCTGCTTCTGAACAGTACATTATTTAAGACAGAGAAGAAATGGTACAGATTGCATTGGTCCTGGCCTGTGGCTCATTTCTACTAATCTGCTAATTTCTATGTTCTCATTACACTGGACCTAATTTATGGCTAACTCCCAGGTCTCTGTTCTACGGGTTTCTGTGTCACTTTGTTCAGGCTTCCAGTAGTGCCAACCAAATGCCAAGAGTATATCTCAACGCAGATTGTTTTCTAGAGTATGAGAATATAAATCAAATGAGCCTGTGTTTTTTATATATTTCCTTTTAGTTTCTGCGAGTCCTGGATGTTAGTTTTCAAAAGCTCTCTGCAGTTGCGACAGCTAGAAAGTCTTTTGGACTTGAAGCTGCCATTTGCATGTACCAATATGAATACTGGCTTTTTCTGAAGCATAACCAACACCAGGAGACCCAAAATAAGCCATTCTAAGTTAATAACACAATGTCTGCTGTGAGAGAATTCTTAGCCAGACAAAGCGACTCTGTCAGTTTGGGGCTTTTGAGATAGATCTTAAGATTTTTTTTTTTTGTCTCGGATTGGCATTTCTTCTGATTCATATTTAAGGCTAATGTAAATATGAATCAGGAGAAATAGAATCTACCTAAACATGAATTAGAATCTATCTAAACATGTAGATATGTGTAGATGAGGCATTTAGGGACATGGTTTAGCAGGCCCTTCCCTGTTGAGAGGCTTACGGTTGGACTCAATTATCTTGAAGGTCTTTTCCAACTGTAATGATTCTATGATTCTGTGCTGTATTTACTGGTTAAAAAAAAAAGAAGAAGAAGAAAAGAAAAAAACTTTAAGGAGGCAGGACAGACTTTGTGATATTGCATAAATTTCTCTTAATTTTATTTCTGGACATTTTGCTTTGAAAATATGGCCGCAGGATATACGCCAGGAAAATATGCCAGGATATACGTGATGGAGGTAGAGCAAGGAACCAGGCAGCCACTGGAAAGCCTGAGTAAGGCCTTCCGGAACCACAGCTCCTGCAACGTGAAGGGGATATTCCCTGTATGTGCATGAGAGATGCCGTGGACTTAAAGAGAGCTGCATGAGGAAGCTGAAGCCATGGACCTATCCACACATATTTCTTCAGAGTTCATGTTTTCACCAGAGCTTTCCTGAGGGTTGTTATTATCTGATCAAGCTTCCAGGACTTTAGAAAACTGCCTTGCACACCTGACCCATGCAGGTAGTGAATGCATCTGGAAACCTGGTAGAAAGGGTGCAGGTTGCAGACCTCGGCAGAGGCAAGATGGGCATCCAAGGAGCTGGTGAACAGTCAGCTCCCTGCTTGTTCTCACCTCCACTAGCAGTCTGCCACCACAGTTGGAAGCAATGAGATCTAAACACCTGGAAAGTTCAAATAGGATAGGAAGTACTTTGAAAATCTGGTTCTCATGGAGAGGGCAAGTCCTTCAAAAATCTAGAGTAAAAGAAAAAAAGCATGATCTATGTCCCCCAGCCTCTTCAGGGTAGAAGCTAAGACAAATAGGGAGGAACTGAAGTTTCACCCCACCATTTATTCACAAAGGCTTCTTCTAATAAATCATCAACTTCATGTGGACACACTAAAGGTATATTTCACTTGATTTCCTTTCTAAGTTGTTATAGGTAGTACAACAATTAGACCACTGTTTTAACTCCTCAGAGATGCTGTCAAAGCAGTATATAGCAATATATAAAGTTAGAAAAAGCTATGTTGTCAAATTTGTATTATTATGTAGTTTAGCCAAAAAATGCCATAAAGTTCAGGTGGTAACTTGAGCATTTCAAGCACTTCATCTAGAAGAGACATTTCTACCTTATTTCTCTTCTGAATTTACATAATAGAAACAATTGGAAAGCCATAAAGGATCTGTGACACAATAGCTATACCACTGCATAAGATATTGAAGGCTTGTGACAAGGCAAAAGAACAGCTCCAGTCCTCAGTACGTCTCAGGTTTGGTATGGCAACTGCTGACCCAGGCCATTTCCTTTGCAGATTCAGTAGGGAAGAGGGGATAGTGAGAAAGAGGCTTGGGCCCAGCCATGAGCCCTAGTGACACAGTGCCCTCTGTTTTTTGGGTGACCCGGGGGAAGTGCCAGAGCTACTAGAGCAGTTACAGCGGCACATTGTGGAACATGCCCCTGGCACGTAATGTACATCACAGACCAGTTTTCACCTGCACAGTGTTCAGTGGCAGCTTTGTTTGTGGCAGGGGCAGATCTTTCATACATATATAACTCCAGTACTTTTTGCTGACCGGTACGAAGTTACACTCAGTCATTTGTTATTAGGAAGCTACAGCTTCCCAGAACTGACATTATGATAACCCTAATATTTTCATAATCTGCAAAGGTAATAGGAGTAATTATGGAGTAAGCACTCCCGCCTCTTCAGACGGTGCTTGATAGAATTGGACCTTCTCTAGGGGCAGAATATGATTAATATAACCTCACCTCCAGATCTAAGAATACTTTGATTATTTGCCCAGATAATTAAAGCTGTTTACTTGTGCCATGAAAGGCCAATTTAAACAGACTGTGAACCTTAGCCTAGGGAGCATTCAAGATCTCTGCAGCTTGTTACAGGCAAAAGATGCCTTTTAATGCTAACATAATTATTTCATCATTATGAATATACTGGGGTAGGTACAGATGCCTCCTATAAACAGGGTTATGATCTAAGTATGCTGCAGAAATACAGAAAGCTGTCAGCTATTTCATGAGCTTGCCTCAGGGCTAGAAATACTTTATTCTTTAAAGAAAAGTGCAACACTGACTATATCCTTTAAACAGCTAAGGGAATTACGTTAACAAAAATAAATATCCACACGTACTGACCACGTCACTCTCATTAGGGGCCCCCAAACACACTTTAGGCTGTGTAATTTCTTTCCCTGCAGGTTCTGATATCACAGTTTTGTTTTAATACTAAGTTCATGGCTATTCTCTTAGCCTTGTGGGAGAATGAGTCATTCATTGACAGCGCAGAGGCAGCGGGTGGGCAGTCTCTGCGCAGGGCTGACGGGGCAGGAGGAGGATGTGTGATAGTCACAAGCCTACGTGGGCAGCTGCACCTTCACCAGGTACAGTGCCTACTGAGACGGTATTATTGCCACTGCTTAACTCTCTCTGGGGCACCGCTGGACAGGAACATAAGATTTTTTCTGGTTGCAGGATTAACCAGACAGGCTAGTGATCAGAAACCCCTGCTTCTAAGAAGGGTATTATGACTTGTAGAGGTGAATTGTATCAACAGACTGAGTGGGTGTTTTTAATGCTCTGGAGTACAACCACCAAGGTTAGGCAAAGTAACCAGTAAGCAAATTCTCTCGTCTTCACTGGGGTCCTTGGTTCAAGGTTTTCTGTATGTGTGCAGAACCAGAGAGTGTCTTAAAGCGAAAGCAAACAAACCTGCTGTGAGGCTTTGGAGGGGCTGGAAATATCTCTCTGCACATCCAAACCTCTGTATGCATCTTGTGCCCTTTCAGGAGTCCTAGTTTTCATTTGAAGATAAACAGATTTTACATAGAAAAACTCTTTCCTCTAGTTTAATTTTTGTTATGGAAATAAATATCACAGTGATTTTGCTCTAAAGACAAGAAAAAGTATTAAGGGAATCCAAACTAGCTGTCCATTCACAGTTCCATCTTCATTTTCCCCCTCTAACTGTTGAAATGACCTTCAAAATGAGCTATCACTACTGCCCAGTTGCAGGGTAAGGTCATCTGGGAAATAATATACTCCCATAGAGGGTAATTAAACAGATAAAGAAAAAAGAAGAAGGAAACAGTATTCAATTAATGAAATACAAAGTAGTGGAAAGGTGGCAAAAATACATTTGAAGGGGAATTTGTGAATTCATTTTGTATCCAATTGCCTCGGTTTATACATCCACTGATATTAAAACAGAATCTTCTACTGATTTAATATTAAAACACTAAATATTATATAGATTTATCATTTTTTCACACACACACACACACAAACTCTCCAGGTAATAGTTTTTAAAAGTTCCTCAGTTCAGGAGATAGAATTTGGTCTTTGAAAATATTATGAATGAACTTTCTAAGGTATTTTTTTTCCCTTCTTGCCATGCCTACCTTTATTCTGTTCAGCTTGATACAGGCTTGATGAAGCTTAATGAGCAACATCTTCCATATTCTTGACAGCAAGAAATAAAACAGCAAGAAAAGAAACAAAACAAAAACCCAAGGTGTTAAAAAAATCCGAAATTTGCTACTAAATGAGTCAGCAAGGTCTATATCTTTGCTCTTTCCACAGTCATATGCAAAGAAGAAATCCTTTTAAAGAATTACATTTTTAGGTAAAGCATGAAAATCAAAAATAGGCTTTTAATACCACTAGGTCTCTTCTCCAACATTCCCTAATGCTTTGTTAGGGGCATTGCTATACCAGGAGGCAAGTCTCCCTGATTTTAAAATAAATGGGATATGACAAAAACAACAAAAAGCATCCCTAAACTTTAACTGTAAAATCTACCTCTCCTTTCTTTCAGTTTAGTTAACCTAAAAGAACTTCTGAGACATTAAATGTATTAATTAGAGCAAGCTAAGGAGGTAGCTCTCCTCCAAAGACCATATGGCTTGGAAGTAAGTAATTCCACATCACTGGTTTGCTGGCAATAATGGAGTCAGGCGGAAGAATGAATTAATTTTAAATCACATCCATCGGGGAATGGATTGTTCACAATGTTCTTTGTGCCACACAATGACAGTAATTTTAAACTGTTAATACCTTTCTATGAGACACATAAATGGGTTATTTCTTTCCTTTCACAGGGCCAAATTCTGCTCTTTTGATGTTCTCATGTAGGTCTTTTTGAGATGAGTGGAAGCCGAGCCAAGTTTTGCAAGCATGGATTTTCTTCAAAGCACATTTGCACATATGAAGACAAAGCCAGGCTCAGCTACTCCTCTCCACATGCAACAAACTGCATCCAACATGGGGTAAGACAAACAGTCTACCCTTAGATCCTTCTCTGGGTGAGTATTTCTCCTATTATTTCTTTTCTGCACCCCTGCTTAGGTCAGTGGACCTCTCTCTCAGAGTTTGCCTGTATTGGGGCCCATGTGCCTGATACGCAGCTTCCCCAAGAAATGTTAAATGTGGGAATGTGGCCTTGAAGTATAGGACACAACTGACAAAGTTCAAAATGCAGCTATTATTTTAAATATTTCAAAGTATTGTGCACCATTACCCAGAGTGGATAGTTGTTGCTGCTGCATATTATACACTGTAACATCAACCTGGAGGCCTTGATCAAAGGGATCACTGGATTGCAATCCCACTGTGCCAGGAATTGCATTACTCACTGGCAGCACCCAATGACTGATATTGGCTGATTTATACATGGGAGCAAGGATGTGGACACTTAAAATTATGTACAATCCAACAGCAATGACTGCAGCTCTGAGAGGCCCAAACTGAAGGGATAGTACTTTATGACTTCTGTATTTGCTTCCTAGTTTCAAGCCTCCCTGACCACAAGGGCACTGTACCACTGCACAAATGGTAACTGATCAAAGGCAGTTACAATGGTAACTGAACTCAGGCCCAAAGGACTGAACCTGCTCCAACATGATGGCTGTGCCTAGTCGCATCCCTTCAGACTAAGACACCTGCACAAATGGTAACTGATCAAAGGCATGAACTCAGGCCCAAAGGGCCGAACCTGCTCTAACATGATTGCTGTGCCTAATTGCATCCCTTCAGACTAAGACATAACATGCAAAGGGAGTTACATAACCTAAATCTCACTGGTGTCACTCACGGACAGGCTTCTCAGTTGCTAGATGCTGTTAAATCTACAGAGGGATCTTCCAACCAACCTAAAGAGAACCTATAACCATAACTGAAACATGCTTAAATTGCCAAATCACTTTGAAGACACTTTAAGTCTAAAGGTGCTGAACCTCTCATTAGTGAAAATTAATCTCAGGCAATCTCAGTCTGGGATCTCAATTATTGAGATCCCAGTAATCTACTGTGCAGCAACTGCCTAAACACCAGATACTGGCTTGCCTGCCACCCTGATCAGCTGGGCTCCAGGCATAAGGAGAAGAGGAATGAAGCAGCCCTCAGATGAGAGAGAATGGCTCTACAATTAGAAAAATTTGGATTTAAGAGACCTTGGTTAAATTCAGTCATCTTTCTCAAAGGATGTGAGTCCCCCTCCAGGCAACTGTTAGCCATATCCAACAATAGTGCTATTCATCTTCCCTGAAGGGACAATTCCCTTTTGCGGGATGTATTTAAAATATTTAGACCACAAGGAATGATATTTTAATTCTCACTACACTGTTTCACTCAATATTAAGCTATATAAAGTATTTATAGGTGCAGGAAATGGGACTCAGGGGTTTCCCTGAACCAAATTACAAAACTACAGAGCCATATCCAAGCTCCTTAGTAAGATGAATATTTAATTATTCCATGGCAAGCAGAGGACGTCCAACACAAAGAACTGAGAGCGTATCACCTGCTGACAGAGGACATACTAATTCCTTTTGTACCACTGCAGGAAAAGCTTTCCAAGGGAGGCACTCTACTTAAAGCCTGCTAATGAAGCGGTCGCGCTTCCGTGCAGGTGTGGCCTTGAAATCTGTACTCTATTCCATACAAGACAAATGCAAGAGCAGGAGTATTAACAGTATTAATGTACAGAGGTGAACAGGAAAAAAAAAAAAAGAGTAAGAAATTGTGATCTAAAGGGGCTCCATAAGAAACTGGAAAGAATTATGTGGATGCTTTTTCTACATCGTTTTCATGTTCAGGTGTATTCTCCACTACACACGCATTCATCAGCAATCACATACCATGCAAATGTGCTTCCTTTTTCCCATGTGGAATCAGAAAACATGCACCTGTGCTTTTCCCTTTCCTGCACTGTTTTCCATTATATGCATATGTAGAAGATTAGCCTTGACTAGAAGAGCTCGGTGAGGCTGTTAGCTCAGAGATGCTGTCCTACTCAATACTTGCCCATATCCAGAATGGCAAAATTATAGAGGCCAAAGAATGTGCTGAAAGAAATGAAAGTTTGAGACAGGGGAGCACAGAACAGAAAAGTGAGAGAGAGGCTAAAAACCTCTTTAACAATGTTTGCATATTAATAGACAGTTTAGAAAACATTATCCTACTTGGAATATATCCAAGTCCCTGCAATACCTTTAACAACAGCCTCAAACAAATATTTCCTCCAGCACTTCGGACAGGTCATAGGCAAAGAGAGCAAGCAGTCAGTTCTTCATAAAAGGGCCAACAGCAGCCTGGACACAGGCGTAGGCTGGTGCTGGGGTGTCAGGAAAACATGCCAAAATATGTGAGCAAAACAAGAACAGCTTGGTCTTAAACTGCTCTCTTTGTTCACAGTTAGCTAACTACAGAACCCTCTCTCTTCGCAGGGCCTCTCCTCCTTTTTCCAGCATTTAGGCACGTGAAGGCACTCGACAAAGAAGTGAATAAGAGAATAAAAACCAGTCTCAAAGGGGGCCACATGGGCAGAGGTAATGGCCCTAATTCTTATCTGCCTGATGTTCATTTCTGCTCCACTGCGTGTGTACCTGAAAAAAATAAACCCGTGCTTAGTCCTGCGCCACTGCTGAGATGTTGTCAATGGGTCATAGTGGGAACAGAAACAGCTTGTCTGCCTTTCTGCTGACTTTGGCACCCTGCTTCTTTTGCTTCTGCTGTGCCCCATGGGAGAAAATTTTAACAGGATCAAATATATAGTTTTATATAAAAAAGGAGTCGAATGTGATAAGAAAATGAAAGAGAAACAGTGTGCATCAAGTGTGTAGTGTGCTTGCTAAGCAGTGCCTTGCAGAGGGCCAGGATTTCTCAAATTTGGCCCCCCTCCTGAATGAGTCAAAACCGTAGATAAGGCCCCATTATAAATAAACAAATGAGAGTAATGACATTTCGTGAAAAATGGCTTCACCCCGTAGGAGCAGAGCAGGCCGAAGTAGGGTGCCTGTGCAATTCTACCAGGGGAGCAAAGTGTCCGCGTACTGGGGACACCTCCTTGCCCCAGGGGTGCTCAGGGTCGCCACGACACGTGAGGAAGGCCGAGCGCGGCCTGCGCTGCCGCGTGCCGGCCCTGCAAACCTATACTGCCCCGGAGA
>NW_010588828.1:260099-276808 GCF_000705375.1 Tinamus guttatus | reverse complement strand
TCACTATGCTGAGAGAGTCAAACACTTCTGAAGCCAAGTGTGTGGCCACGCAATCCTCTTCACGCTGATTAAGGTTGAAGAAGGGGCCCTTCTTGTTGCCCTAGGTAACGCGGCTCTTCCAAGCTATTACTGATCCTTACATGGCACCAGGAGTGCTGACACAAACCCAAAAGAGATTTTTGAAAAGGCAGCCACAAAGATATTGCAGAAGAAAAGCTAAGGGCAAGGGCTGGGAGCTAAGTCAGAAACAGCCAAGCCTCCAGTTCCATTGCTTACTGCAGAAAATATGGAGTGTAAGTGGGGAAGTTTTAAGCTGTATCTCACAGCAATTTGTGCAACTGAGAAGCCTGATAAACACAAATTAGCTTTGCTTCTTGCAGTTTCAGAGTCATTATTGATAGTTTTAATGCATTGTACAGATAGGATAAGAAGAAAAATGATGGCAACAGCATTTGCTATAATTTCTTTCTTTTTTTTTAATCAACCCACGGAACCTTTTATTTGGGGGAAAACATAATACTAAAATGTTTTCTCGTATTTCAGGTTTACGTCTTCCCAGAGCCTAAATTTTAATCTTCCATTGTTAAAGATCTGAAAGATTCTTATCTCATAACCACATTAACTATTTTATTCAGAGTACTTTTGCTGTTATGTCTTTATGCATGTATACACCTAATTTGAGAATAAAGGTCATAAAATGCTAGTGACTCATGAAGACAGAATCATGATTAAGCATTATGCAACAAATCCATGCATCTGTTCTAGTATTCCTGTAAGTTTATTCGTTTTATGGTAAATTTAAGAAGCATCTCTATTGCATTAGGTTTTTGTTTTGTTTTGCTTTGTTGTTTTAAATAATGCCTTTTGAACAGCTGATGCTATAAAGCTAGCCTCAGTCTGCAATATATCTGTTTGGTCTCCAAAATTCAATATACTGCACTAAGCAGGAAAGATTAAGTGACTTCAGTTTAGTAGTTTAAAAATATTTTCAAAGTCCTCCCTGTGAGAAGCCCTGCAATTGTTCACATGACTTTTTCCCACAGAATTATAAGTGTAGAAAGAAAGCAATTATGTTTTTAAAATGGCGTCAAGGAACTAAAACACACACTGAAAGATATCGCTGGAGCTGTGAAGTCCAATAAGAGACACCACATTTGACGCCCATTAGCATCAATTTATCAGTATTACCCTAGATACCCACTGGTCACACTGTCTGAAATAACTTGGACCTACTTTTTCAAAGAACTTACCCTTAAAGCAGCTAGAGCCTTCAAAGGTCTGTTTCTGCGGATTTTATAGGAGACCACCTATGGAAAAAAAATTAATTTTACTTAATAATGTGGTGCCCTTTTCTTTCTGCAATGCCTTTATCCACTGCACCTCTTTCAAACCCTATACATCTCACCAAATTCTGCAGCTGGTTTCCTACAGAAAAAGAATGCGCAACTAGGAAATTTTGATCTAACACTAGCTGATGATTTTCTATATGAAAACTTCCTTTTCTTGTGAATTGATGATTTATAGAAAGTGAGTCATTTTGTGGAATGTACTAATTTGAGTCTTTTTTGTGCTGAAGTACAAAACATGACAGCATGACAGTTTCAGAATAATAGTTTGACCTCTAATTTCAAAATCAATCATTTTATTTTGTAAAAGTGTTTAGAGAACTAGTCAAAACTAGACTCAACTTTCTCAATGAGTGAGAAACTCATCATGACCTAACTTTTTAAATACATTTTTAGCTGTTTAATTTCTACTGCCTTTTCAGAACATTCCTGACAACCCCAGTCATGATTTTCCTACAAATCAGAAAACCTGGCTCTTTCATATGTCTCAAGACTTTTTTAATAATTGCCCAAGTGAAGTAGCCACCCTGCTGCATACAGCTGGAATTGCTGGCAAATGCTGTGCAGTATCACTGCACTGTGCTCCGTGTAGCCATTTTGCATGTTAAAAAGGCTATATTTAAATTACTACTTTCCAACAGCAAGCATGTTCCTTGTTCAAACATGGCAAAATGTATCCCTGTGGCATTTCAGCCTCTCCCTACCAAATTTCAAGATGTTGCTCCTGGTAATAAGGAAAAGAAAATAGGAAATACTCTCAAGTATCTTTTAGTTTTCCAACTTGGATAACACAGCCTAACTTTCTCAGGCTTCCTTCTTTGAAACAGTGGGAATACTTGTAAAATGAATGAACCTATCCCCACTAAAGCAGAGAAGTAAGCATCTTATCAGCATGAAAATTAGAAAAAAAAAAAAAAGAACAAGAAAAGCTCAACAAAGTTAAAAACAACTGCGGGGAATTTCAAAGGCAATATCCACCAATTTTAATAATAGGTAGTGCTATCTGCTCCACTGATAATAAATTCAAAGCCTCCCTCTGGTCAAATTCCTCTTGCTCAACATTAACCCTACGGGCTAGTAAAAATGCTTAACAATGTGCTTCGGGATTAAATTAGAGGCTTCTCACTTCTCAAGTTACCTTGCCCTTTTTTGCTCCAATCACCAGGCATATTCTCAAGTTTCCATTGGCAAGATGACCCCTGCTTGAACCTCAGCTGACCTGTATAGAGCCAACAGAGATGCTGAGGTCTTTATGTTGCAGCTTATAAGGAAAATCTAGGTAAGCCTGTCATGAAGAAGAAGGACCAGCCTAACCAACACAGGCACTAACAGCACATCGTACTAACTAACTAGCTTGTGTCACATGACAGTCTGGACGGAGTACCTGAAGGACATGTTAAAAGATGCAAACATTGCATCTCTCCTCACCAATTAAAAAGCAAATTCAGGGAAAAGTTGTTGTTTAGCTGTATTTTGCGTGGACCTTGCTGAGTATATTCTCTCTCAGCAGAATAACTGTGATTGATGATGACTGAACTCTTATTTTGTTTGTAGCAGTGTTTGGCTTTATTTGCATCAATCACAAGGGCTCATTCGGTCTTTTTTATTAGGTTTGGATGTAATGAATGCAGAATGGCTGGCAGAAAACCCGGTCTGCTTGGGAGGAACAAACTGTGTGGGCTGTGTCTCATCAAAGCCATTGTGCTGGTCCTGGTTAGGCAGATAATGGCTAATATCTGTTCAGGAAAGAAAAGTGTCTTTTTTTTTTTTTTTTTTGGACTTTTTTTTTAAGGAGTGAATGTTTCCTGACTCTGCTTAATATCCTACTTGTACATCGGAAAAAAAAAAAAAGACTTAAACAGAAATCTCACTGTTCATATATGGAAATATATGGAAAAATGGCGTATGAGGCTCTCTCCACCGTGGAAACTGGGCTAACTAGAGATCTTTGGCAGCTCTTAATCCAGGGTTTCCCTCTGGCCTAGCGTAGTCACCACTGCTGCTCTCTGGAGTTCGTGGAAGGCTGCAGCCTGGGGTATGGGGTATCAGCGAGCTTCGACCAAGGCTCCATCCTCTCCATCCCATTTAGGGGTTGCACATGAAGAAAGAGACAGCACATGAAGCAGCTGCAGCCCAGGCCTCAGCCCATGCCCTGGCTCTGGCCTCAGCTAATATTCGTTGCATGATCTGACACTGACTGCTCATAAATTCCTACCAAAAATGATTAGCTAGCAAACCAAATGGAAGGGGAAAAGCATCATGAAACAAGAGCAAAGGTGCTAAATGACAAACGAAGCAGCAAACTAACATTCAAATACACCTAGAACTTGCCACAGATACAGCAAAAAATTGGCAGACTGTACAGGCATGGATTTGTTCTCTTCTTGAAGCAGGCAAAACTGCAGAAAGTGAAAATTAATCAAAGATTTACGTGTAATTTAATATAGTGGGCCCAACTGAATTATATTGGCATCAATCAGGCACGTTTTGCTCCCCAGCCTATAATGAAGAAGAACAAGTCATGATGCAGATACGGAAAATACTGCATTCCTAGAGACTTGTTTAATAATTGGCATCATAGGTGAAATCAAAAAGGGAATCAATTTTTGAAGCATTTATAACAGACTTTGGTGCAGCAAGTCTGAAATGCTACAGTACAACCTCACTGACCAAAAGAAAAACAAAGTACACATGCTTAAAGAAAAACTATATATATTTGTAGGAATTGCTGAAGAAAAAGCCACTGACTAGGGTAGTAGCTGGAAGCCTCAGTACTCAAGGATATGACAAGCGAGTGAGGTATCTGGAGTTCAAGGGAAAGGTTTGGAAATGAAACACAGGCACAGAAAGTGAAACAGAAAGACATGATGATGATACATTGCAGAAATTATCCCTAGAGTGGGTGGATGTGAATTAGATATAGAGGTAAAGCACAGTCTTGGAAATGGAAAGCTTGGAATTGTTTTGGAAATTCTGGGGGTTGAATACTTATGATATACTAAACCCCAATTAAAGTTTATTTTGAAGAAGAACAGGATGCCAAGAAGATGGTAAACCTTCTTTGGTTTGAAAAGAATAGCCATGGTTTCATTAGGTAGCCAAATAAATTAAAAAATGTTGATTTTGGAAAGCTTGGAAACAAAGAAACATGTACGGAAAATTATGACAAACAGGAGAAAAAAATCACTTTGGAAATCCTCATCTAAATAAAGCCAAATAGGTGCTAGTTGACATTAGATTGCTTTAGATATGCTCATATTGGAGCATGGCTTCTTAATTATTATTTCTATTATATGGAAATAGCACTGGCTCCACATATATTTCTCTGACTGCTCAACCATAGGATAACATTAGTTTTTTTGGCCAAAGAATTTTTCTAGGACTTTTTCTTGACCACTATCCACTCTGACAACTGAATTCTTTCCATGTTTTCCACTTTTCAAACCCCAGACCAGTCCACTGGCCTTTTACCTTCTCTAGACATTAAGTGCAAGAACTTAATCTGTCTGTGTGTGGGCAAGTCTTTTTGGAAACAGCCTGGGTTATCAAGCAATAATACTCCATTGGCCTGGCACCTCCTAATCATTACTTATCCCTTCAAATATTTGCACCTCCTTAAAATGTTATTGTGACACACAAATTCATTGCCAGATTGTAGAAGAGAAAGGCCATTTTGCCTGCCCACATGTACCCGCAGAACTGTTCTATTTCTTTCTAAAAGGGAAGAGGGACACTAAGAGGCCAGGAAAAAAAAAAAAAGAACTGAAAAAGAAGCACGTCTAAACTTCCATTTTTAACCCATCCCTCTGGGTTCTGAGTATCTTTCAGCCAAAAAGCTACTCTTTCCTCCATTTATCACAACTAGCATCGAGCTCAGAGCACACAACACATTAAATCCCAGTAACTGTGTTTTATTGTGCAGGTGAGCTTATTTGTGTAGCTTTGTGGTGTTTCCAGTCATGGCACATTTGCTGCTTTTATACCTCACCAGCCTTAGCTTGGCTTATTTTTCCTCTAGTTAAGGGATGCTTCACATAAAAGCAGACTATAAACATATCATTTTCAGATGAGCCACCTGGATATTATCACTGCTGTTATCATTTCCCACTTCTTTATCATTGCATTTCTTTCTTTACCAGATGTTTACGAAATCTCTGTGGATCACCTTTCATATCGTTTGCTGAGAGCTTGAGCACCCAGCTCCAATTTAATTATTTCAGGGCATGACATTTTTTTTTTTTTTGACGTTAGAAGATAGTTTTCACATAAGGCATGTGTCCTCAGTCTATATGATTCACAAATATCCTAATGATGGACAGGATGCAGAAGTTCCACTTTGGTATGCAACAAAGCATAAACAAAGACATCAACTATGTATTACTATTACTATTTATTATTTGGCTTTCACCCACCAGCCTGCAAGTACGTACCTTAGAGTTCAGTGCCAAGATCCTGGCCCCAGTGTGCATGGCAAGACAACGGATGGAGATGGCCACCAGACCAGTGGTGTTAGGAGCTGTGTGGAGCCAGAAGGCCGGGCAAGGGAGTGGCCACAGCCACTCCCACAGCAGCTAATTCACTCGGCACAGCAGGATCCGGGACACAGAGCAAATGCCAAATCCAGGGCAATATAGCAGCCTGAAGGCCTAATGAGCAACAGCTGGGCACCACCTCGCTGGGTCAGGTCTTCCTGGGGAGGAAGATGGTGATAGTTTGCTCCTGCCAACCTCAAAGAGCTAATGATCTGGACAGGAGCCTAAATTATCGACCTCAGACTCTTCCTGAGGTCTCAGTTGCAGAAACTTCCAAATTCCAAAGGGACTGGAAAGTCCAAAAATAATACTGCTGTAGTTACTCTTTGTTGAAGATTTTTGAGTAGAGTTTTGTCCACGTACACTTTGTAGTACAGTATAATTAAATTATGACAATGGCAGATAGCATGATTTGGACAAAAATATGTCTTTTATTGCACTGAAGTAAGTCATTACAATCAGCTGTTGGAAGCATACAAGTAAGGGAATATATTTAACTTTTTCTAATGCCCTAACTGTGACAGGTGCCTGAGTCAGCCGAGGCTTTGCAATGGTAGTGACTAGACCTTTTCTTATAATGAGCTCCCCAAAGAAGACCGAAAGACTTTGAAACTCAGAAAGCCAAGTTTTAGTAGAACATTCACTTTAAAAAAATAAGCCTTTTAAACAGAAAAAGCTCAAAATGACCAACTTAAGCAGCATAGAAATTAAAAAGGTTACCAAACGTCTCACATCCTGTTACAGGTTTGACTTCAGTCAGCTCGGTGAATTTTTTAATTTGTAGCAAACTCGACTAATCCCCTCTGGTCCCCAGGAAGCAGCCTCCAAAGGGTGACTCCTCCTGCCCAGTCCCTCGTCCTGAGCTGCAGGGCGCTTTTACTCTTCCCCCTGCCAGGCTGCTTTTTTTTTTGCAGTTTTTCCACCCACGTATGCCCAGCTGCTGGATAGACAGGAACCATCTGCTTTTCCCCTCAAAGGGCTATACTTGACCTAGCCTTTATAAAGGGACATCCTAAAACTGTGAACAAACAAATGAAAAAAAAATAATTCCTGTCTCCTATGCAAGTCTACAGCAGTTTTATAATAACCTGCTTATATATCTAAGTAGAAAGGGAAATGGTAACAGTGCTATAATCAACACCACCCTAAAATGAGTATAATATAATAGTGAAAAATACTTAGAGAAGTACTTAGAGGAAAGTACTACTACTGCCCATATGCATTTGACAGTAAGCAAAAATTTGTAAGCCATGGCCTTTGGAGGCACCTGGACCTCTGCATTCCACCCATTGCATTTGCTGAAGTTTCTCTACATCTTGGGGAAAAGAGGCAGGGGAAAAATCACAATTACACAAGAACCAGCAGTAGCCAGAGTGGGAAACAAGTGGATTCAGATGGCAGGCAACAAAGGGAACAGCTATAGGGCCCCACATTTGCCTGTCTTGAAGGAATTCTTATACTGGAAAATTCTAACCTGACAACAGGCAGCACCCCCTGAAATCGGGAACTTTTGCAATGTAATGTGACTGACTGACTGGGCTGCATCCCTATGTGAGTTCGGATCGGGCTGGTAAGATGCAAACACATAAAGATGGGATTTTCAACAGTCAGTAAAAATTTGGGAAAAATACTCATCCCTTCCACTTCTCTCAGAGAAAACATTTCATTTTAACTGAATATTAATGTCCAGCCATTTTTTAGTTTTAATTTTAAAATCATCTAATATTTGGCTTTATTTGCATCAGTTGCGGGAGCTTGTTCAGTCTCTCTCTTCTAATAGTTTGGGATACCTGATATAGCAAAAACTCTATTGGCTTTGGAGGAACAAACTGTGTGGGATGAATCTCATCAAATTCACTGGTGTTATGCTGATCATGTTTAATATCTGTTCAGAGATGTGAAAAACTTCTTACCAGGAGTGAAATTCTACTGACTCTGCCCAGTACCCATGAAAGGAAACTAATCTAAGGGCAACTCAGGGAATACTCTTCGCTTGTTAAAAATTCCTGTTTTAAACAGATTCTGAAGTTGGCTCTAAGCAAAGACACTTTTTCCAGATTAATAACCTCTCCTTTCCCAGAATCCTGAACAGATTTACATAGAGCCCTAAAGTCAGGTCATAAAATGTGCTTAAACTGATGGAAGAGAATTTTATGACAGAAAAAATGTTCGCTCTTTTTGAACATTCAAAAATGTAGTCAGTATTTCTACTATACAAGGCAGCCCAAGCCTACGGATGTGTTTATTACTTATTATTTAAATGTAGTCCTCTCATATTCTCAAATTTTTCGGTTTCACGCCAGGTTAGTGAAAAGGGTGCCTCTTGCTAAGTCGTTCCTTTAAAGAAAATAAACCAAGAGGCTAAAGAGCATCATCTAATGATGTATTCACAACTCTGATTTTTCCAAAAATGTAAATTCCATGAGTCTGAGATTTGTGGTGCTTTAGAATATGCAGGTCCGTTAAGAAGCGAGATGTCTGCTGGCTCCTTTTAAGGTGCTTGCTGAACTCCCTGCTCTTCCACTGCTGGGTCTTCTCTCTTGAAGATATCAAGCTGCCCCTCTCTCTCCTTTTCTGTTTTTGCCTCTCCTCTCAGCTTCTCTGCCACCACACTTTTCCTATGCCTGCCAAGAATCTTTCTTGTTTTCAGATACAGGATAAGACATTGGGATTTTGCACAGGGAAGTGGTGAAGTCCCCATCCCTGGCAGTGTTCAAGAATGCTGTAGATGAGGCACCTGGTGACATGGTTTAGCAGGCAGGGTGTTGAAGGGCTTATGATTGGACTCGATGAGCTTGAAGGTCTTTTCCAGCCATAATGATTCTATGCTTCTGTGATCAGCTGTAGCATCTGGAAGACGCCTGGTCACCCTGTCGAGGCCCTGTGCACGGGGGACCAAGGGTTGCTGCTGGCTGTCAACCGTATCAGACAGACTATGAGGTTTTCTACGTTCTGCTGAGCCTCACCTTTTTCCTGGGCATCTGTGGTAAAATTCCTTCTGGTTTTTGTGAGAGGAAGACACAACTTCAGGTGAGGGACCAGGAACAGCAGATCTTACTTCTGAGATCCCAAGTGCTACTTGCTGAGCACTGCCTTCTGTGGAATATTGACTGTGTTTAGAAACCTTTTGAGTCACATATATTGCAGCTAAAAGTTCTCTGCCTGTTCAGCTAACTCATTCAACAGAGACAGAATCCCAAATGATTAGTTTTCTGAGGAAAATGTTCTACTGAAATATTCTGAGTCACATTCCTCCTATCCTTTAATCTATAGGAAGTGCCTTGAAAATTTATTTGGAGGTAATTTGAATTTAAAAGAGGAAATAAATCCACCCCAATCATTCCAACAGCAGCTGACTTCACTAATCAAGAAAGATTTTTACATAGGCTGGGATCTTTCATCAAAGACATAATCAAACCATCACTGGGGTAACTCAGGACTTCACAGGATATTATATTGCATCTTTCATTCAAGCCCTGTCCCAAATTCCTTGTTAAACTAAATAAGACTATCAGAAAATGAGGATGAGATTGAGCCCAGGTCTTTTGTGAGTATGAAGGACCATGGCCTTGTGCAGAGACGCAGATAATTCCAGCACTCATATTCCACCCTAACACATGCCATGAGAGGAGGTGGTCCAAATTATTTTATATTATATTATATATTTTTAAAATTTTTATTTTAGAATTTATTTTAAATCATTCTATATTATTTTGGACTATCCATGTAGTGTTCCTACATGGCAGGAACACTCTTGAGAGTACTGTGAGGTGGCATGTCTATTGTCATCACCTGATTTTCATACCCACAGTATTCAGCTAATGAAAGAAAAGGCTGTATTTTGGTCTCAGTTGACGTTTTGTGATTGTTTTCCATTTTGGGAGAAGACTTTTTTCCTTTGTTATACCTTCACTGTCTTATTTCAAAGAATAAAGTCTCAGAGACATCTTGCTATGTGGAGGGATTTTAGCTTGATTTCCCACTGGAACATTTATTTGATCCCTGATACTGTACATGTAGGTACAAGCTATATCCTGCATTCTGAACCCATCACTGAATTTCAATCAAGTTTCCCAAGGATTCTGAAGGTTTCATGAAAACAGGCAGCAAGCTAAAGGACAGGTAATTCTCCAATGGGGAAGAGACTAATAAGGTCACCCGTTCTCAAGCAATCAAAGACTCAAAAAGCAGGAGAAAAAGAGACTAAGGGAATAAGATACTGAAAACCAGGTTTTTGGTTTCCTCCTTGCAAGGAACTACTTGCTTACATCACTCCTACTCTACTACCCATTATAATTCTACATATTTTATAGCAAACACAGTGTATTTTGGTTTCCAAAATGCTGTTGTGTGTGGGTTTTTTTCGGATAGTTGGAGAAAAAAACTCTAGAGGAAATGAAAGCTCAAAGAGAGACTATGACTCCTTATGAAGTGCTGCGATTTTGCTGAAGTTGTCCTGATGACATCTAGTAGGTGAGCAGTTGCTTCTGAGTTAATTACTGCCCTTTACTGCTCCACATTATTGTGGTCCTCTTCAGTGGCTCTGTAAATAGTGTGGCAGGTGATGACTGGTCAGATACTCAGTTTTTACCGACCAAAGGGCTGCTTGAAACACCGAGTTGGTCAGGGGCCTAGCTGCAAGACAAGTACCAATCATGTTGGACAAAAAAAAAACTTTCAGTAGCACTTCGAAGTCGCTAATGTAGATCTTTTCCACTTACGTTTTATGGTAATCCTTTGCGTCCTTGAAGTAGGAAGGCCAATGTCATTCCAGCTGTATTGGCATGCTCGAAAACTCAGTCTTTAGCATAGAATAATGATGAAACTTCGTTCTGTAGGAGAAAATCTGATTGAATTCCAAAGATGAAAATATCACCCTCAAAATAGAAATAATGTTAGTAATTAGCTAAAAAGGAATGGGATTCAGTGACTTAATAGTACCATTCAAAGAGTTTTAAGCTGTTTATAATTAAGAAAAGTTTAAAAGAACAGAGTATCAACTCTCCTGTTATGAATGGAGGTAGTTTGCTAGGGGTATTTTGGCAGCAAAGCAGTTCCCAAAATAGAGCACTGGATTAACTCCCAGCTAAAAGGAGCAAAACTTGCAGATGTTGCTTATGCAGATAAAAAAAAAGAAAAGAAAAGAAAAGAAAAGAAAAGAAAAGAAAAGAAAAGAAAAGAAAAGCAAGCAAGCAGAACATACAAATGTGACCAGATGCAACAATTCTAAGAATTGTATCTGGCACAGAACATGTTCTATCATCACACCAAGAAGCGATATTGAGCATTTATGTTCCACATTTTTTGGAAGGTCCTGATTCAGCAAATGATTTAAACACATGTTTAACTTAAATATATAAGTACTCTCAGTGAGATTACTCATACACTCATGCACATGTTTAAGCAACTTGATGAATCAAATCATAAAACCCTCTAATAATCTGATCTGCCTATGAATCAGCTGACTAACAAGATTCACCATTTTTTTTCCTGGAGACTCCTCTCTTATCTTTCTATGCTTTATTTGCTGCACTCTATTTCCTTCAGATTTGTTTCTTCTTTTGGTTTTAGCTTGCCTGCTTCCTATTGTCATTGTTCATCAAGTATTTCACACACAAGTGCTTTCCAAAACAAGACAATCAATCCAGAGCAACACATTTGCAGTAATATACAATTAACCAGGTGGTTTTTTTGTTGTTGTTTTTTTGTTGTTGTTGTTTTTTGGCCAAGCAATGGCTGTAGGATCTTCTGCATGCATTTATACTGATAAACTAGAAAACTAGATAAAATTTAATTTAGAAACCTAAATGGACAATTAGAGATAGGTATTTTGCACAGCTTCATTTTGAATTTTGAATTATATTCAGAACGTAATAAAGAGTCACTAGGAAATTACCCACTTCAACACTTTCTTAAGTTTTGGACTGTCCCATTTGCCTTGTATTAGGAAACATTCTGTCTGAGGGCTACCAGCAATGGTACAATGCAAAAACTTGAGGTCATTGATGATCTCAGGAAAGCAACAGCTGAGAATGTTTCCTTAAATCAGAAGAAAGTACAAAGACAATTTCCCACTTCTAACAATAGAGGCAAGAGACACGTTGGTCAAATATTAGAAGAATCCTTTCCCTTCTCGTTTCCCCTGCCCATACGTGGCGTCTCTCTTTGCCAGCACACAAAGAGGGGACACAAAGGTGCTGTGCTGGGAGGGGACTGGGAGACATGGTCGGAAAGCCCCCGGTTCCTGGCCCTGCGCTCCCGCTCCTCCTCCAGCCTCTCTCCCAATGGCACAGGTCTCCCCCTCTCCCCCTCTTCCAGCTCTGACACTCTGCACACTTTTTCACAAGCTAATTTAGCCCCCTCACACAGCAGAAAACCAGCAAAGCACACCTGGGAGGGACACTGCAGATGTGTCAAGGGTTTTGCCCAGGAGCCGTGGAACTGCCCTCTTCTGCTGGAGAACACTTCCACGTGGAGCCAAGGCACCAAACAGCGCCATGTCTCCTAGTGAAAAGGCACTAGAGCCCCATTTCCACGCACGCTGCAAACACTGCGGCATCACAGGAGATCTGCAATTCTCGAAACAGTTGATAGTGAGTTATTTACCTAGCTCTAATGCTTTACCTCCGGGACTTTCTAAGAACATTATGAGGATTAGCTTGTGTTTGTGAAGCGCTTTATGGATGAAAGCGCTAAGTGTCCAGGACAGAGGTTGCAGACCCCAATTGCTTTCTGGCATTCTGCATTAAATATGCAAGGGAAACAATGCATTTAATCAAGTTACTAAAACCCATTTGATTAGAAAAGAAATCTCTCATGAAAATGCTTGAAGGCAAAGCTCTTCATAGGAAAAGGGACAGTCCACTCTCTCATCCTGGTGCAGAAGGACATGCTAGTCCCTGCTACCCAAAGAATGTTGCTTTAAACCTGGTCGGCATGTGAGAAAACTCATTCACCAAACTCAGCAGTGCTGAGTTAAATCCTTCCCCTGAGAACTAAAAAGCAGCGGATTGCAGCTACGAATTTCGTGATGCATCCTGAGAGACAGCACTTTCAAAGCTGAGCAGAGAGGTCATTAGGCTATATGCCCTGGGAATAGGTCACAAAATTAATCTCCATTTAAGAGACCAGAATAATTGCCCTCTGAAGTGTAAGGTGCTCATTCAGATAAAACTGGGATGTTGTAAACCTTGAGATTTACCTACTGCTAGTTATTAACCTTCATCAGATGTAATTAAGCCCTGTGGGTAAAGCACAAGCTCTGAGAGATTTTATACCCGTGTCATATTTTCTAAAGGGAGGCTGAATACAATTTCATTTACCCATTTTGCTTTGCTGAGTGGGAATTCTGTCAGACAGCGTTTCCCTGGACATGCTAGAGAACATCTGAGAGTACTAAGTCTGGAGTAACCTACATTTCTGAGACACACACAGTGCATTAAGCATTGACAGCTACCTCAGGAACCACAGTTTTTGCTGCCCTATATGTCTGCTTACATTAATTTTTCTAGATGTTTTCTTCATCAGCACATAATGTGAAGGCAGTATATGACCAAGTGTGAGAAGCTCTCCACTTTAGAGAGGGGAGACCCAGTCTGGAGAATTTTGTTCAGTTTCTCAACAGCAGAACACGTACATGGATTGACAGTTTACCTAGGTATCTGCTACCAAGACAATGATAGATGCTGAGGCTATTGATATGTTAAAGCCAGACATGACTAAACCTCAGTAAAACATGTTTTGTGCTCAGCACAATTATTTCATTAGAAAGAATTCATGTCTAAAAAGTCACCTGACGCATTAAGATTCACAATTAATTCAGACTTAGCTTAGGCCATTGAAGTGAGACTTACTAGGAAGTCCCATTTCAAGAAAAGCCTGTAAGCCTGTTTATCGATGTGAAAAAGAGAAAAATTTTATCAATTTGAAGAACATTGTATCAAACAACAAAAACTGTAAGGACTAAAATGTACTCCTTTTTTTTTTTTGTGTGTGTGTGTGTGTATGTGTGTGTTTGTAGTTTCTGCTCAGATTTCTCCAGTCTCTGGAGGATTTGCTTCAGCAATTCATTTACAAGTCCCATGTTTGCAAATGGCATTAAATCCATAGTAAAATCTACAACAGTGATTTGCAAAGTGTAATCATTTTGTCCATAGGGAGCTGAACAGCTCCATGCTCGTGCCAGCAAGAATAGCAAGAATACCTTAGATCACAGAACTGGAACTGCCACTCCTGAGACTGCTGCACTAGAAAGAGCCATGTTCAAACGCAGCACTCAGAAACATCACCAGAAATGGAAGAAGCGAAGAAGGGAACTATTGCTGCTGTGAAAGGAGCACCACATAGGGCTGGCCACCCTTACCATTAGTTCAGGAAAAAAGGCCAACCACTACCGTGGCCCAATGCTACTCATAATGGGATCTGCTATCATTTGATGAGGCTCTTGGGGTTTCTGGGAGATACCGGTGTCAGAGGTCTGTGGAAGGACATGAAGGACTTGGGAGGGAGGGTAAGTCTGTCCTCTTCTCAGTTCACTGCCTGCCAAGGGAGGGCCAGTCAAGAAAAGGAAGGGTTTTTGAGCTCTTTGCCCAATTAATTCCCCTCACAGACCCTAAAAGGAACATAGATCAGTGCAAGCCAGAAGTAGCTCTGTAAGCAGGAACACTAACCTCTTCTTGCACAAGCAGAGTCATTCTGCCATCTAAGGCTGCAGAAGGCACACAGGGTGAATGGTTGAAAGCTTTGAAACATCTCAGTGACATGGGAAGAACATACATTTTTGCTGGAAATGCCAGCCTCCCAAAGTCTGCTTCCCCTGAGGTTCAGCGTGTCCCTGCTTACTGCATGCCAAACAAAGCCGGGAGCTTGGTTCACTGAGTGGGATGTTAGAAATGTTTCCAGGAGCACTGTCATCACTGTCATCTTCACCCACAGGTTCAGCAATGACTCAGTGCATTTGACAATGCCACTTTTGGAAGCCAAACTGAGCATGCTGCTTGTGACAAAGGTGGCTCTGAGACCCGGGTCAGATACCACCACAGGCTGGATGGGAGATGTGTGGGAAGGAGAGAAGCAGAAGCGGGCGGCTGCATGACTGTGTGACATGACTTGGAGCATGCACAGCACCCACCCCTGGGCTCCCTGGTCCTGCCATGAGATGAAAAAAAAAAGATATTCTGCCATCTTTAGGAAGCTGATGCTTACCATCACAGGCTTCCCTGAGGGGGAAATCACACAAGACAAGTACATCAGCCAAGATCTCTTTGCTTCACAGACCCCCAGACATGTATCTCTGCATTCCCAGGGCTGTCCTGCAAGACTTGCTGTGGGCCCTCTGCCATCATGGCACCTTTAGCTATTGCCAGGCCATTCCTCTGATGGGTAAGGTTCACAAACCCCATGGAACAGTGGCCTCAACAGGTTAAGGAAGTTGTACATAGCATTCCTGGATGCAACCCTGTACCACGTGCTCCAGGTGTCCCTGCTTGATCAGAGGGGTTGGACTAGATGATCTCTAGAGGTCCCTTCCAACCTCAGCCATCCTGTGACTGTGTGTGTGTAATGGCTTCATCAGCAGAGCCACATTACAAGCAAGGTTGACCAAACCTGGCTTGAAACGACTCAAATTATGTGAATGCATGTGTGCCTTGTGTGTGCCTGTATTTGTACGTCATGCATCTTTTATATTTTGATCTTTGAAAATCAAATCTCTGCAACAATTTCAAACTTCGTTAAGGAACTTAATTACATCTTTTTCTCGTGTGCAGGGTTGTTTCCACTGCCAAGCCAGCATTCTCTCAGAGACTTAAAAAATCATTGTCTTTTAAGCTTCCGTGACCTAAGGTCCCTTTTTATACCATCTTCATCTGGGAATGATGTCTGCTATTTCTAATCACTGTTAATGACCGTGTATATAAATATCAATAACTCCAGTTCCTTTTTTAAACTAGAATTCTTTTTCCCCTGATTATATTTTAGATGCCAGTACTGTGACGAAAACAGCGAAAAGCAGCATAAGCTGCTCCAGAGGAAAAGCAGCAGCAAAGAGATGCCAAGATTTGCTAATAGCATATTGTTAGGTAGAGTACATCCCAAATGTTTAAAAATAACAGTCTGACATCAGCATATCAATGGTGTAAAAATCAAAGCACGGCTGTCACGGATAGTAACTCAGAAGCCTGGTATACACATCACTATTTTAAGTGATAGTAAAGTCTGTATAGCAACCATATAACCAAGCAAAAGCTGCTAGCAAAATTGTTGCTGTGTTACACTGATGACTGAAGGAAATGTTTGGTTAGTTGCCAATGAATCTTTCATTCCTGCCATGTGTTTTTTCTGGCAAATAACTGCACACATGAATAATGTTCACAAGCAATGTGGACATGGCTAAGGGTACGCATGTATTCGAGTGAAGTCCAGCAACCTGAGCAAGGATGTATTTCTGAGTTTAATTATCGTGACTTGGCTTGAGAGCAAAGTGACTTGACCACAGAATTTGTCTGGGCTATTAATTAGTCTATATTTGTCACTGTTTCTGACTTGCATGCTAATACCAATGTTCTGAGACTGCAAAGAGACTTTACCAGCTTATAAAGGCAAGGGCTGGATCTGTCCAATGTAGAAACACCTGAATAAGAATCTATACAGCATCATATTATATTTTCAGAATTTTCTTATTTATAAAGGCAAGCACTCAATTTTTTCAAAGCAAGGTAGAGAAGAACATCACTCATCTTCAAGAGTCTTAACCTAAACTTTATAAGTCTTATTTCCTCAAATTTCCACTAAAATGAGGAAATTTCTTTCATTAAGAGACTACATGATCAGA
>NW_010588828.1:247501-260056 GCF_000705375.1 Tinamus guttatus | reverse complement strand
TTAAATATAGAAATGGCAGAGCAATTCTCAAAGTAGATCACTACTAAATCTTCTAAGAGGATTAAAATATCTGATTCAGAGACACAGTCATTAGACAGATGACTACTTAGTGGGAAGCAAAGCTCAGACCTGGTGATATTTATCCTGAAACTTTCACTTTTGCTACAGTTTACTTTGAAGGTGCATTGCCAAAGTGTTGTTGACTCTATTTCAGCTGTACTGAGTGCACATGTTCATATTTAAAGTGACTTTTATTCAGGATTGTAGTAGTGTATGAAGCTCTAAATAAGAAAAATCTTTCGGTTGTGCTGTCAATTGGCTTAAGTTTAATGGGACATACAAAAGCCTTGCTTCAAGGTCTTACAAGGATTCAAATGCTTGGAACATGAACCTGAAAAAAAAAAGAAGCCAAAATAAGGAGTATGTTCTAAAATAAAATCACGGCAAAACTTCTGACAGTAGGAAACAAATGAGAGGTCACTCCCCTTGAATTCAGGGGGCATGAATTACCATCTTCTTGGAAGGGACAACTGAAAGCGTTCAGGCTCTGCTTAGACCACTTAGAATAACACACTCACCATAAGATTCTTCTACAGATGTGGCAGCATAATATATCAAAATGCACAGAATATGGTAACTGTTTTGTGTTGACACTGAAAACTACTCTTTACAATGAACATCTGGAATTAGAAAGTGCTTTATGGTGCTACAGCTACACCAATAGCATTTGCCTTGTTATGGATTCTATACTTCTTGTCATTACTGCAGACTTTATCTTAGAGAATCATGAATTTCTTAAGAGTACAGAGGTCTTCAAAAGATGCCAAATCCAAAACAATAATTTTCTTGTAATTTTCTTAAAAGCACTCAGTGCAGCAAGGAATAAATACAGCTGGAGTACTGATGTGAACATACCAAACTGCAATACCTCATGTTCGTTTTTTTGGCTCCTCAGGTTACTAAGTTGCTTGCACTAAATTCAACAACTTAGTTTAGAAACTCAGAAGCAGCCAAAGCTTTCCAACTACATGAAAGAAAGGATATGTTCTTTTAGACACTCTTATTTTAAGATCTCTTGTGCTGTTTTCAGCTGGCCATAAAGCAAGTTATTTTAAAGAGTCACATCAAACACGTCTTGAGGTAAATCCTTAGGATGTAGCCCTTCCAAACGTTGGGTTCTGTGAGATACACGTGCCGTGTGAGCATCCATCCCTCACTGCTCTCTCCATTTTCAGGACTGCCTGTTGAGGGATGAAACGGCGAGTCTCCCCGTTCCTGTCGCTAACTTGCCATGCTAGTACATCTGCCTGCATTCCAGCCTGGCAGTCTGGGTTGGACTCACAAGGAAACGGATCCCCAACTGCTACGAAACAGCCACCAGCAACACCACTTAACCATGGTGAGATGCCATGGTCACTTGCCATGGTGAGAGCGTGTCCCAGACGGCCTGATGTACGCTGTAGGGTGAATGCAGATGTATGTCTCTGTAGCTTACATATGAATTTACCAATTGGTAAAGCTTACTCTCCGTAGGTAGATTAATCCTTGTTTTCAGCTTTTTATGGTTACTGGCATGTGCTAACCAGCTTGCTCACATGAATAAAGGGCTCAGAGAAACTGCACTGTTGAAAGCTCTGTGATATTTTATCTGAACAGCACTGTACTAAACAGCAAGGTGCATATGATGCTCTCTTTTCCATAATATATTAATTTCCATCATTAATCCTAGCAGTCTCTCAAATTTGTAATCTCCAAAATAAATCAGGCTCTAGCATTTTGCAGTTCAAGGTTGTACATGTTTAATATGAAGAAGATAGGTTGCTTCTGGTTGATTAACAAAAGCAAATATAGTTGAAAAACATCAAAAAAGCATTTAAAACTACAATAGCAATGCACATTTTATAGCACCACCCTCAAATGTTCCCCTTTTCACCAGAATTTGTATTTCAAACCCAAATCTGGGGCCACATTTACTGCTTTCTTGGAAAACCAGATTAACTTTGACAAAAATAAATCAAACTCCATAGTGGTTAATCATATTTTCATACCACATATGGTTACAAAGCAAGGAGTAGCAATGAGGGTATTACCATAACACAAACATCTAGTCCATCCCAGACTTTTTGAGTATCATTCCTGTAATAGTGGGACAGATGACAGTTTAAGTTTCCCAAAGCCATCTTCTCTATGCAGGAACAGGAGCAGTGATTAATTTCTCAAAAGGCTTTGTTAAAGCCTTCACTGTTGAAAAATTATCTAGCAGTTAAGATAAAGTAAAACATGATTGTTGCTATTGTCTTATAATATTTTATTTCCTGAAGTATTGAATTTCACCAATGGATTTGTCTAAATACTAAGCAGACATTGGCATCTGCTGAGCTGAGTATCAGGTATTTTTGAAGTGAGAAATAAATAATGTCAGAATTGAAGCTCCTACCAATAATAACCTTATGAGGAAATAAATCTTTATGTCCATGAGTCAGTATATGCATAGGGTTTTTAAACATTGTCATTTTTCTAACAACAGGTTGTAAGAAAGAGAACACAAGCCAGAGAACTGCGACCCAGTGTCCCAGGCCATACTTGGGGACTATCCTGTCGTGATGCTCTTTTCCCCTGCATTTTACCACACAACAAGGAATGGGGAGAGTAACAGTCACGGCTGTAGCAAATCACTGAACACTGAAGCCAGGGATGGGGAGACCATTCCCCTGATGCCAATCCTGTTCAGTGCAGTTGAGTGCCTTGGGCACTGGCTGTAACCACTTGTGCTAAATCCCATGAGATAGATGCCCTGGGAGCACTTTTATAACCATCCAGCTAGAGGGAAGAAGTGCCAAAAACAGGTAGTTTTAGGGACCGATATTGCCTCCTAGGGCAACGTCTGTGACAAAGCCTCCAACACCCTGATCCTAAACCACTACACAGCCTGAAAACAGCTTACTCCAGGCAGCACTCAGCTTCACGGGATTGTTTTCCTTCCACATGAGAGCAATCTAATCCATCCTTGCTAGCTAACAGAGGCCATACTGACGAAGACGTAAACCAGGAAGCAAACTGAAAATCTAAATTTCCCAAGGGCTGAGGTTTAGCTTGTCAACCCACAGAGCACACCCTCCCAGCACAGCATTGCCACTCTCCCCTGGGACCCGAGCTCATATGTGTGTTCACTTGCTGTGCAATTGCACCTTCCCTGCCAGTGTAGACCTACCCTTAGCCTTGAAGTGAAGCTTGAAAGGTAAATCCCAATAGACAATAAATAGAACAGTTGTGTCTGTTTCCTAATCTTCTTCCCCACTCTTCTCCCTTCATTTAAGCCTGGCCTAACACACTCATTCACATATCTTCAGCACTGTGTTTCAGGCTCCCTGCTCTTAGGCTGCTGTTTTTATTCAGCAATACCTCATCTAGGGTAAAATGCTGTAGCAATCTCTAATAAGCACAGTCCTGAGCAACTTATGGTATTCTGTTTATCCTTTAATGCCACACATATGACTATACTTCATTCCTTTTTATGGCAAGCCTCACGACAGCTGTCCATTGCATATCTCCATTTACTGTGCATAAAGCAAGTAATGCCTTTGATCTTCTGAGTTCTGTTTTTCTTTACTCAAAGGCTGACAAAGCATGCTTGCAAGACTCAGGAGAGCAGGTATCCAGTAGAAATAAAAGTATAGTGTGCCTTCTGCACTAGGTTGTATCAAACTTTTGTATCCGAAAAGAAGAGAAGTTTGCAGAAAAAGAATAACAGATACAGCCCCTTTCTGGTAAAGTGAGAATACCTTAACTTTTTCTTTCTTTCTTTCTTTTTTTTTTCCCTCTCTCTCTCTTAAGTACAGGAAGATAATATGGATAAGATGGATACTTATGAGAACTAGATATTCTTATCCTGCTCCAGGTAATCACTTGGAAATATTAAAAATGTCTTGCATAAGTATGTGGGAATTACTAAAATGGTAGGCAACAGGGCAAATCTAGAAGTAGAACTGAAAGAAAATTGCTTTAAAATATCCTCACCATCTATGCAGATGTCAAGCCCTAGTCAGATTATAAAAGAGCTTAAATAACTTCAAAGGAAAATTAATACATAAAGTTGATTCCGCATCTCAGAACTTGGTCTATCTGAGCACAAATGTCATAGTTTCCTTTAGATCTCCGAAAGGTTAATTTCTTTTTGCCCATTACAATCACAAATAGCCTTGCTGGATGAAAGATAAATGCCCATCAAGTCACTCGTCAATTTTTACCTGGATGAAACGTCTTGTGCTTCTTTACAAGACAGAAAATACAAGTAAGGTAAGGCAGATGTGACATAAAATAAACTCTCATCATTTTACTGGAGATATTCATTAATTCCCTTGTGGCTATTTATAGTGACATTGGAATTTAGGAAGATTTACCAACTTGGCAATATTGCCAGACCCGTGGAAACCTTCTTACACATCTCAAATGCTTTTTTTTCCTCAAGCAGTGAACAAAAAATGCAATAAAAAGAGAACATTAAGAATTCTTCTAGCATCTTTTTATTCCCACAATTATTTATTCTTTATGTTTTAATCTCAGTCATTTTATGTTGCAGTAGGCTTGTGTTTTCTGAATACAATCTCAAACTTGATTGCAGAGAGCCAATTTTTTCCCAGGTTTAGTTTATTTTGTATCATCTATAGAACTCAACTGCCCCATGAAATCTGTGAGTTATAGGTACTTTTTAATGAAGTTTGTTTTAAGAGCATAACAGCAT
The DNA here is from genome assembly GCF_000705375.1 of Tinamus guttatus. Next base: position 255,315 of record NW_010588828.1, on the reverse strand, counting down.
AACACTAGAAATATCTGAACAATGACTAGTGCAAAGAAAAGTCAAATATCTGTTGTGTTTTGACTTATGAAAATAAAACAGAATGAGAATGCCCAGCTTTCCTAGTCTTGAAAAAAAACTCTCATCCTGAGCTAGTATAATTATAATGAAGCTGAAAACAATTTGGTTCTTTCCAAAATTATTATTTAGAACATAATAAATTGAGATTTATTTTTCTTATACCAGATTTTTCACTTGGTGCCCTGTTCCAAACTAGTTCCCTTACCTCTATTTTTCCCTTAGTAGGAATATAAGGGGGGGATCATATGATCCAGGCCTGTTTCAGCTCTACTATGGAGAACTATTTGTTAAAATTGCCCAAACAAAATTAAATACTGTTGCTTCCCTGCAGAAAGTCTGTTCAGTAAAATCCTTTAATTTCCAGCCCAAACTCAATCAGATTCAGTTTACAACCCTTTGTCTTTGTGCCACAGTTGTCTACACTCCCTCTTCAATTCTCTGATCTATTTATAGAGAACAAGCATGTCCTTACCAGTTTTGATTTTTGCTGAACTAAAACTATGCTCTTCTAATCTCCTTCTTCTACATAAGGTTTTTCAATACCCTACTCATTTTAATAATCCTCCTCCACCCCTGTTCAGCTCTGGACTCCTCTTCATTGAACGTGCACATGTAGAATAGAATGAAATATTGTGGAAGGGGTCTTCCACCTCAGCACTAGTACTTCCCTTTTCTTTCCCTTCTGGAAAGGCTACAGCTTAAGCTTTCATATATCTCTTTTGGAGGCTGTCAGACTGATGTCTCCTTACTACAATAGAATAATATTCCCAGTTTCATTATCTTCATTGATTGTTTAGACTTGGCAAGCTCTAAATTTCTTGATGAAATTTGTATTATTAATCTCTAATCCCACTTCCATATGGCACTGAATCCTCTTTGTGCTTCTCTAGGTGTCAATGATAATCCGAAATATACCTGTAATGCCATCCTGATTGCCAGGCCTCACAAGTGCTTGTTATCAACACATTCAGCACACTGCCCTTCTTCGTGTCAAGGTCATTAACAAAAATATTAAATGAATTTCGCCTCCAGAGTGAGCATTGATGAGTAATCAGCCTACAGCCAGATAGATGCTCTTTCAGCACTGACTGCAGCACCCTTTCTGCTTTTTTCCTTACTCAACTTATAATTCTTATATAAAAACTGAATCTTCTCCAGTTCAGCCTGATATCACATAGGAAATTACTAGTTGAAGACAAGACAGACTGAAAAAAACGTAGCGACTCTAATACATAAAATCAATTCTCTATGAAAGAAAAGTAAGGTTATTAGGAACTATCTTCAGCAGAACAAGGTTTTGTCTCATTCTATTTATGCTTATTCTATGCATTTTGATGCTTTTCCATTAAAAAAATCTCTTAGGCTATAGCATAGTAATGAGGCGAAACACAAGGACCTCGTGTCAGTTATCCCCTCCCCATAGCACACTTGTCTCAAAGACTTTTTATTTGTTATTGCGCAAAAGATCCATATTACAACACAATAGATCTTTGCAGATCTCCTTCCTATGAACTTTACAGTCTTGTGTGTCAATGCTTTTTGCTTTCTCTGACCCCAATAGTTCAGGTTCACTATGCTCTTTATGCACTACTTCCAACCTGGATGAGGTTATTTCCAATTCCAAATTCTCATTTGCTTTACACATCCTGTTCTTGGCTATACATTAAATATCTTATCCTCCTTGTAAAGACTGGTATGGATTAACTATCTCTGCAGATGCCCAAATTGATTTAGCTGCAATAACAATATTCAGCACATCCGCAAATCAGGTAACACAATCCAAACTCAAGGTTTGAGAAAGGGAGTTACCACAATTGGTGATTGTTTTCCTCACTCCACATAGGAAATCTGTGATCCACAAAGAGAGAGAATCCCATTCACAAGGTCAGACTTCAACTATTTTCCCTTAATCCATAATTCTAAGTCCAAGGCTACACACTCATAGAGGTCTGTTCTCCTGCTAGCCTTGTCTGTAAGCTACTGCCTCACATTAACTGGCTCCAGGAGTTTGGTTTGAATTCAATCATCATGAATGCTCTTTGCAAAGGAAGATTTAAGCTTGCACATTTTCGGTGTGAGCAGCACCCAGGCTAGCAGGAGAGCATGTGGAAAGGACGTGGCTCTCAGAACTTGCTGTGCTTAAATCAGCTCTCTAGTTCATATTTAACAGACATTAGCTGAAACTAGGGTTCTGAGAAGTAAATTTAAGGCAATATAAAAAAAAATCTTCCAGCTGGAGTTAGGATACAAGCAGCACACCAATGCTACCATTTTAATTTGGAGGAGGCTCTCAAAGGTAAGGCAAGGCCAGGCTATAGACCCAGGAGCTCCATTTATGCTCAGCCCTTAACCAGCCTCACCTGGGCTCACCTGGGCTCTTCAGGCTCTCCGGGCTCTCCAGCCCCGGACCCGGACCCTGACCCAGACCCAGACCCGGACCCGGACCCGGACCCGGACCCTGACCAGGACCCTGCCTGCTCTGCTCCGCTCCACCCTCCCCTCACACATAGGCTCTGGAGCTCTATTTAAACCTGGCCCTTGTCTTTCCCTCATTTCTTCAGTTTTGTCAGAGGAATAAGGGGGAAGAGTCCTCACTAGCCACAGGTCCATGGTAAGTGAATAGGAGCATGCTGAAACACCAAAAGCTTTTGTAAGCTGTAACCAAGACTTACTGTGCACATAATCCCTTAGAAATAAACTGCTGATTAAGTCTGGGGCTAAGATGAGATTCAAATGAGACAGCTGAGATCTGTTTAGTTCTAGAGCGTCTTCCTTCTTCAAATTTTAGCTACATTTTAACTAAAGCTTATTTACACCTAGATACATCTAGATACATCTAGTTTAGCTATGTCTACATGTAGCTAAAGCTTAGCTACATCTTAGCTTATGGAACCATTTTCATACAGAGGTTTTGTTGTTGTTGTTGTTTGTTTGTTTGTTTTTCCTGACCAATTAATAATCTAGGGAAGCAAAAACTAACTCAACGGAATTCAAAAAGAAAAATAAAAAAAAAAAAAGCCATTTTTAAAATATGTGTATGGACCCACAGCAAGACAGAGAAGAGAGAAATCATCAGTTCCTTAGTGTGTGACAGTAGTTGGCTGCATCTTGGTACTCTTCTTACCTTAATCCTGTCCATAGTGTTCTCTAGAATTTTTTTTTTTATGTTCTACTGTACATGCCTTTCAAAGTCAGGCAATCCTATTCTTATTGTCCACAGCATCTTTGCTCTAAGTACTTGAGATGAGCTGTAATCTCTAAACCACTGTATATGACGGAAAAGACAGGCTTGACAAATGAAGAGGGAGCTTAGACCTTTTTTTTTTCTGACAAATGAAGAACATGCTGACAGCCAAATGAGAAATCCATTCTAGTCTCCTTTTAAAATGAATGAACCTGTCAGTCATCTTCTTGGTCAGATAAGCACTGCCAATAAGTCTGAACAGATCGCCTACCAAAGTTTTAATAAATAACTAATAGCATGGGGGAAGAGCTAGTGTCATCCTGATGTATTGGAAAGAACTGGTAGAGGTCAGCATTTTGCATGGCACCGAGCACCAAAAGAAGTGTATTCACTTCTTAAAATGCAAATATGATCTCAAAAATCATTCAAGTGTAATGTCATTTTTGAGAACTTGTTGATTGTTTCCTGAAAGAGACATTCTGTGGTAGGAAACAGGTCACGCTGCTTAACTTCTGGCAAGTTTGTGACACAGATGTTAACGTAGAATAGAAGCAAAGCTGAAGTAACTCAAGGTGCTTGGAGGTCTATCCCTCCTGGCCCATATGACATGCCCAGAAGGATGCAGGGAATATACCAATGCTGTTACTGAGCAGTACTAAGCAATTAATTGGAAAAAAGTCTCAGTTCACCACTGTCACCCATAGAGACTTATTTACTAAATTATGCAGAAACAACAGATCAAAACTGTAAATGGCTACAGGGTAAATGATGTAGTTTGATATGATATCCCACAGTAGAGCTCCTTAAAAGCCAAGGTATCACAACACTTACAAGCAGATGTGACTCTGGACTACTGAGCACAATTGGTATTTCCTCTGACAGCAAGCAGAAATTCTACTATTCATAGGAAACTTAAGGTAACAGCTACTTCATGGCTCAAGGAGAAGGTATTTCCCTCCCTAATTCCATTGCTTGTGAGCCTGGTTTCTGGCTCAGCTGCTTTGCCTCAGCCTCGAGCAAAAGGTTTGCTCACAAGTGCCCATTATTAGCCTGTCTTCAAGGCCAATTCAAGTTCATCTGTAAAACTGCTTCAAGGTCTGTCATGATACTAATAATTTCAGAGGAAAGTAAAAAGATAATGCATATTATACTTCTATTAATATTTAGATATAAAATTCCTATCAGTAGTATCAAAAAGCAATCAAATAGCAAACACAACTCACCCAGATTTACACAGTATTACAAATGTCTAGCATTTTAAAGACAGGCAAGCTAGTATAATTTAAATATTTTAAAAGAAGCCTCTGATCTTAATTTGTAAAATAAATAAATATTAATAATATTACCAATTTATACAAGATAATTCATGTTGGTCATATAGTCCAATGCATTTAGTCTTAGTGTTTGATATGTTATCAATTAGGAAAGCTGTTCTAATGTTTATTTCCAGTTAAGCTTTGGAATGATAACATAACACACTTGTTATGCACCCTCTTTCACGAATGCAGCAGGTTAGCTTAAAAGCTTATGTCTGTAGCACTACTAAAAACCCTGTTATGTATATATATATATATCTGTGTGCGTGTGTTCCTACTGTTCTTGTGCAATAGAAAATACAGGTTTTGGGAGAGAGACATAGTAGTGTCACAGGCAGTAGGGAGATGATTTCTTGAAGGCACAGTGAGAAGTAACAGGCCTATCTGTGATCTCTAAGGAATTCTTAAACATCTTGAAGTGTTATTTTTTGCTTTGGAATTCACTATAAATTTGAGTCTAGACCAAATGGATGTTAGGACATGCTCTGAGGAGTTCCCAAGATTATTCACAATCAGTAAAGCTGTGAGTGAACTCTCATCACATAAGGGCTTGTCTTGTGGCTTTACCATTTTCTATGGGACCAAAGATAAGAGGAATAGTCAGTGCATTTCATTTGAATGGGATCATTAAGTGTATTCAACTAGTGAGATAACATTCTTAGACAAAATCTATTGATTGTCCCAAATATTAACTTTCTAAACTATCCGAACAAAAATTCATCTCTATTCATCACCTTGGGGGACAGAAAAGCTGGTTCAAACACCAGTTAACAGGCCCCATTCAGTTGACACTTAGCAATATAATGTCCTGATGATGATTTTACCCAGGTGAAGAAAGAGGTTCACCTCCTGTTGTTCCTGGCATGCCTTCAGGGGAGTAGTGCTACACAAGGTCTGTGGTCATCTCTGCCTGGTGGAGAGCAAAGGAGGTTGCTCCTCAGCTGGGCCTTTTGTGCAGCTATGGAAGAAAGTTCAAAGAGATAGTAGTAGCTGAGAAGGGAAAGCTATGTGGTTCATAGATCTCAAGAGGCTACGGAAATGTAAGGGGTTACCTCACCTGAAGAGTTTCTCTCTCTATCTCAAAGATTACCTTGCTGAACTGCCAGCATATGATTTGTGCATTTCATAAGAAACCAAGCACAAAGTGTGGATTCCTCTGGATAGCCTGAACGAAAATCAACTGGAAGCTTCCCAACCTTGACTGCACCTGCCCTGACACACTGAGGCAATATAGAAACCAGTGATTTTAGATGCTTTTTGTCCTCTCAGTAACCTTTCTGACTACCTTTTGGGTTTGAGTAATTTAGACAATTATCTACAATGGGTTTGTACTGTCTTTTGTAAAAGGGATTTTTGCAGGAGCTCTTTACATATTAAAAATTTGAAATTTTAACCCTTGTCATGCTTTCCATCCATTTAAATGTATGGTTGGACCTTAAAAATGTTTCCTGGCATGCAAATGACTTGAGTGCCAAGTTATGCTTTAAAATCAGTCAAATATGCATATCCTGTGGCATGACAACTGTCACGCTCATTTTGAAAAGATATGTTGATATTAAATAATGTTTTATGGTATTCCTGAATACCAGAAATGTGTGCTCTTTTCCATAATCCAGCTATAAAGCTATCAGTCAAACTTCTTTTTTCTTCTGGAGAAGTAGAATTAAAAATAATAGGCCTCTGCAACTCCACTGAAGTCAATAGGGTGACAGTCATAACTGCTGGAATAACCACCCTGCTGTTGCTGGACATAGAGTGACTTGGGGAATTGATAACAGTCAGAACCCCACATTGCATATGGGATGGAGCTATATTTTACAGTAAATTGGCATTTCTACAGCAGTGCAAAATGATTGGGGAAGAATTCATAAATGTTAGAAGCCAATGAGAGCTCATGTAAATATATGTTAACTGCTATGCAGTTTCTTGAAACTGAACTTAAAGAAAACATTTAATAACATAATGTATAAAACATTCCCCCAGCTTATTTATGGTGGGAAATCAGGGCTCCAAGCAGCACAGATATTTCCAGTCTCTTTGCTCCCTTTTGTGTGGTTATGCATTGTTTTGTATATATTTGATTAAAAAAAAAAAGAAAGAAAAAGATAAAACCAGAGAGCTGATCCAATCCGGTAAACTCTTCGGCTCACAGAAAAATTGAAGATTTTGGTTCACAGCATCATTTTTTGGAAAAGCTGATAAATTGGATCTGCACTCCGAACAGGAGAGGATCTTCTTCCCCTGGCTTCTGTGGAAAGCCCAGAGAAAGGGTGAGAGAGGCTCCATGGTCTGTGTTCCTGCCTCATACGAGAGATTTGGAAAGCCCGTTAGTCCCTCAGTTTCATGGCCCTAAATCTGTGGGAAGCACCATGTTCTTGAAACATGATAAATGCTCAAGTGCAAGAGAATGAAATTGCTGCTTGCTTCTGAGTATGTTTTGGTTTATAATCTATTTAATTAATGACTGTTTCAGTAAGATGTTTAGGTTCCAACTAACACCTGGGTTGAAACACTTGATCTGCTTCTGCATTTTATCCAAAAGAGAAGCCAAGATACAGAAACAAGTGGTACATTTCTGAGAGTCTTTCTGGGAGTGCTCCAAAGGGGCCTGCACAATGGGATTCACTGTCTAACCAGAGAAGGAAACCGAGGGTTACGTGTCCTGCTGTGTTTTACGTTGCTGGTGGCATGGCAGGTGGTTTGGCTGTGGCCATTTGCTCTGCTGGGCTCCCCCCAGGTGGACAGGCCCTGTTGCCCCACTCTTACCATGGCCAATACTTATGAGCAACTCAGATATACCCCAAAACTTGCTTTCCAGATGGTTTCACCAAGTGCCAGATCCCAGCAAATGACACTAGTTTGAGCTAGCCCAATCACCGATGTGTTTACCTACAACTCTTAATAGAGCTGTTGATGGAAACAAGATGCTTTTTCAAAGCTCATTTGGTTTCGTGCATGCACATTCTGATATCTTTTGTAATTCTCAGCTTGGACAGCGAACGTGTGCAAAAAGCAAAGGGCTTCTGTTTCTTTGTTCAGAGCCCACACCGGCTGCATTTGTAGTTAGCCACAAAGGTATTTCTGGTGGGGCTGAGCGTGCTAAGCATTTGCTTCCATAGCATCCAAACGCCCGCTGGATCTTGTCAGCCACGTAAGGGCAGCGTGACCCTCGGAGCCTCCTCATCCAGGGAACACGGCAAGCGGCCTCCCCCCGCATCGGGGCCGCGCGTGGCCCGCGGGCGCTGCTCCCGGGG
>NW_010588828.1:208257-246400 GCF_000705375.1 Tinamus guttatus | reverse complement strand
CCCGGGCGCGGGGACGCTCCGGAGCTCGCGGTGGCCGGAGGCCGGTCCCCGCGCTCCGGGACGTGTCCCCTTCGCCGGCCGCTGGTGGTGGCTCCGATGCTGCTGGGCAGAGGAGGGGAAACTTTCGGGCTCCCGAGAATTGCTAGCAGGTCTGCCCCTCCCGCAGCCCCGGACTGTGCTGTTGAGCAGGGAAAACGGCACCGAGATCCGGAGTCAACGGATCGCTTGGCGTTGCGGATTAGTCCCCAGTAACAGCAGCAGGCAGGGATCTTTATTACTTTGCTCAGCCAGCTTTACTTTCCAGACCCAAAGTTGTTGGAGACTGTTTTTCTTCCCTCAGCTGTTGGGGTAACTGCTCGTATTGATGCCAGAAATGTGTTTCTACGGCGAAACAGTCTATTTTAAATCTGCTGGGGAAAGATTTGTTATTCAGAGGCAATCAAGTAACCTGCCTGCTCCGTGGATTTCCCCCAGTCCTTTAGTGTGCTTTCAACTATGCATTTTGCCTATGTGTGTGAACGGGGTGGGGGGGAATATAGATTTTAGCTGCATTTTAACAAGAAGTTATGGCTTAACTTGCAGGGTGCCATTTGCAAAGCGTCAGTATAAAGCAAAATAACAGCCCCCAGCGCTTTCTTAATGGATTTTTCAATTATCCAGTGTTCATTTATTTTTTAAAAAAGTGATTTTATTAAAGAACTTGAAAGGAAAACTGGCTGCAGTTTCAATATACAGTTTCAAATATTCAGAGCTCAAAAATACTTGTCTGACCTATGAAGCTCAAATTTGTTTAGGAAGTCTAATGGATCCAAAGTACATGAAGGAGCACTCTGTACAAACAGTTCGCTAACAGGTTGGATCTAAAAGTTTACAAATGAACTAAAAGGGGTGCTCTTATCGGGGCAAGGAGGCCTTTGTACAACTGTGTGGATACAGGAACATTTGTGTTGCCTTCCTAGTTAATTCAGTTCAAAACCACCCTGTCTTTCCACATGCTGCATAGATGACGTTCAGCAAAGACGAGCGGTCAAGGAAATAGTCTTACGCTTGCAAGAATCATTTCATCATTTCTTTTTTCTTGTTAGCCATAAATTAAAGTATTTTACACAAGTTTGCCTTGGGATTTCTTTTCTGCGGTGGCTGCCTGGTGTTGTGAAAGCAGGACGGATGTTTTGAATGAGTTGTGCCCTCCTTGATGTTGATAGCCGTGAGGGAAGAAACACTGGCTGTGTTGCATACACGCTCGGGAAGGTGGATGGGAGTGAAAAAGAGGCGACAAGCAGCACAGTTTAAATAAATAGATAAGGTTGATACATGTTAGCTTGTCAGCAGTTGCTCTGCTGAGCCCTGGCAACTGGCTTAGCACATTTTCTTGGTAAAGCCCTATGATGTGATGTGATAAAAATTTTATGATCTGATGGACTTTGCTGTTAAAATCATCTGTGGCGCAGGAGACCTCTTGTTCTGCCGATTGAAAAACATTGCGTCCTGGTTATAAATCAGGAAAGGCTGAAGTACCCACAACTTGGACCTAAGTCACTAGGAGTTACTTGTGCTCAGCACCTGTCAGAACTTCTTACTTCAGTATATCAGTATTCAGGATATTTCCAAAGAATACCATTGCCTCATCACAGGTGTAGACTGTACCCAAACAGCATGCTCGTAAGTAAGCGTGTGGTTTTACAGTGGGAGTACTAGAAGGTGGCAACTTCAGTGCTGCTGATCTCCTGGACTTTTAAGGAGGATTTCGATGATATTCTTCAGTCGTTTGTGAAACAGCCGTGTATTCACTTAACAAATCTGTATCTGTATCCTTAGTTGCTTGCGCTAGCTGATTAGCTGTTGACACCAGAGAAGCAGAAAAATGCATAGTGTGTTTGTAGCAAAAAATGACATATGAATACAGTCATTGTAACAACTGAGAGGCAGGAGAGGCATGGGCAGCATATGAGAATGATGAAGAACAGTTATCATGGACTTTGGTGGTTCCTTTTGGCATGAACAGCTGCGTGCCAGTGCCCAGGTTGTTCTATCGGGGAGCAGCAAATGATGAAACTTTTTATGTTTTGAGGTTTGGATAAAACCTCTCTTTATTCACCTTGAAAGCTTTTCCTGCTGTTGAAACAAGGCCTATAAAACTGTAAATCGCTTCAGCAAAGTAATAGAAATAGAGTCCAGAAGTCACTCTGGCATTATGGATCTTGTTATAAAAACAGGTGGAGTTTCTCTCTACTGTCAGTCAATTGAAATGATTTTCTTGTGTTCTTGTACTACTTCGTTCTGCAACATCCGTCTAAAATACTCAGAGAGTATAAAAACAAGGAGTTCTTATTTTGCAGATGGGATGTTTCCACAAACGAAGAGCATGTGTGTTTCGTCTTAAACTACCTAACCCAGTAGTTTCAACAGTCTTTTCTTGTGGGGGAAAAACGCTACTTTATTTAATTTGTTGAGGAAGTTATGTCAAAATTTCTCTAACTTTTAACAAGAGAAACAAAAACTCCTAGGATTTCTTGGAGGTGTTGCCTACATCCATGTGGACTGTAATTACGATATATGTTAAAAACAGTAGCAGAAGCTTCCTGAAAGCAAATAAAGGAACCTTTCTCTGTAAACCCTACCACTTTCAATGGTAGCATGTTGTGTTTCAGTCTGAGCATACATTTGAAATTTTGAAGTGTTTAGATGAATCAGGTTACTGTATGCAAAGCAGAGTTTTTATGTGCTGTTTTGTCTGCCAGATACTCGGTTTCATAATAAATACAGATTTTCTTCTGCTGTATTTGCTTACACATAGAAGCAAATTAGTATTTTACTCCTGGGAATCATGTGTAACTGTTCAGAGCTAGAAGTACCTACATTCCCAGGTCTATTGGTGAGTGTGGGTGAATGGTGGTGATGCTAAGTGCCCAGGCTGGTCAGGGAAGGGCCCAGACAGGCTCTTGGGGCAAGCAGGATACCCAGCTACCTGGTGCTGGAGGGGATCTGTGCCTCAGGGCTAAGGTGGCAAGTGCCTTTCTTACTCCTACGGGAGGTGAAATTCCTCTCTCTTGCAGTTAGCTTGGCTTTGCCTCGTGTTGCAGGAGATAAGAAAGACTTAATTACAGTTTAGTAGTGCGAATGTGGAGCTCTGATGACAACTGCTTATAGGAAGCCAAATGGAAAACAATTGTGGAGAGGAATCTCCAGCTATAGAGCTTTGTACTGTAGCTTCATTTCCTCAAGTTCCTTATATCTGTCTACAGCTATTGTATCCTACTTGCCTGTGAAGGCTGGAGGTTGCTTTGTGTGGAGAAAGTGTGTTTTTTAATTATGTTTAAAAACGTGTTTCCTTTTCAGAATAACAGAATGTAGCAGCTCCTCCTGCTCCCCAGACCCTAACAAATTGCAAGAATAACTACGGCATCGTAGATAAAATGCTCAGAATTTGCTTGATGTGAATATGAGATTTCATACTTCCTGACAGGAGACACATTTTTAAACATAATTCAAGGAGACTGCTCTTTCCAGTATGAATCTCTGCATCCGTAAAGCCTCTGTCGCCTGCCTTGTCCTGTGCGATCTGCTTGCAGCAGCATGGGTAATTCCTGGATCAAGTTGGGTGGGGTCAGTGTCCCCCATTGGATTTTCTCCTGTAACTCCACACTTCTAACTAGGAAACGAGTCCAACAGTGCAGTGAAAGCAGTAATAAAATTTAAGCTTTGTTTAAAAGACAAAATTGTATAATGTGCTATTGATTTCTGTTAATGGACAGTGCTTTTAACAGGGTGTATGAATCCAGTGTATCTAGTCATTTGACTACAGATCTATTCACCTTGCAATATCCGTGATCTTCTCCCTGTACATCACATGTATTTAAAAACTAAGGATGAAGAAGGACTAACCTTCTCAAGTGGAAGATAAAATTCTTGATTGGTTCTTTCATTTGTTTGGGAGATGGATAGGGCTCAGACCTACACCTTATTGAATTAATTTTTGTCTTCTAGCTTGCTTAAAAATAGTTAAAGGAGGATTTATTATAAATTTTTGACTGTGTTTTCTGTATGCTTTTCAAAGCATTTAATTTCTTAATGAAGTTTTAGAATAGCCCATTGAGGTATGATGACAACTCAGCACTCTTAATGACTGGTTGTTAGCATACTTCCATTAATATAAGTGACATACACAGTAACAAAGTCTTTTTCAAGCTCGCTGGCACTTTGCATACAACAGTAGCTTTTACAAGGAATCATTTGGAGCTCCCATATTTTTATGATCTGTACTGAAAGCATAAGCATTTTAAACAAATTGAAGTAGTTTGATTATTTCAGCTGCTTCAGTAATTCATATACTCCATATCTAATGATACACCACTACTCAGTGACAACACGGTAAATGGGAGCGAGCGTTAACTATGAAATAAGTAAGGCCCTGAAGTGGGCCCAGAAAATCTCTTGGAGGAGGGAAAAGAAAAGCCTGCCTGCCTAGAGAAGTCAGCACAGGGCCATGATGTATTTCTAAGCTTGTGTGAACGTAAGGGCTATTGTTATATGTGACAAGATCTCAACTGTCTACTGGCAGTGAAGGATCCTAATGAAAATGTATATAATATAGCCCCAGCAGGGGCTATGTTAGGAGCTGAAAGGGAGGACTTTGCAGCTGTAATACTTTTATTTAGATAAGAATGTGAATGGCCCATTCTGCTGTTGTAATAACCCTGGACAAGTATGTTCCATTTTATTGGTGTACTTATTGAAAAGGTTTGTACCTTTTAAAAAGGTCTACACATTTTAGAATGTAGCAATGGAAGAGATGGGAAGAGACCTCGACTGGAAAAATAAGGAAATTCAGAGTAAAAGTTTATCTTGCACTTACCTGTTAAAGAGGCGTGATCGAAGTATGAGCTTGGGAGTCTTGTCACAGCTCTGACAAACATCTTGCATTGTACTCCATGTAGGGTTTGTGCGATGCTTTTCCTACCTGTAACATGGAAAAGTATGATTAATTAAGGCTAAATTCAGCAATTCCTTTCCAACTTTAGTTGGTTTGCTTGCCTAAGTGAGAGACTCAGAAACACGCTTGTAGAACACTGACAACATGGAAAGTGTGAAGTATCATCGTTATTATTATCTCAGAGAAGCTTATCTCGTGTGAGATGGCTCGTGTTCCAGGCAGCCTGCATCATCAGACCAAAATTCCTTGGCACTATCACTTGATTTCTGCAACGCTTCACTGCTCAATTCTGTGGCAACACGAAATAAACTCCAAGTCCTTCGAAAAATCTCATACCTAAATAGGGAGCATATTCAACATAGAAGCACTTAAAATATATTAATTACATATGGTAGTGCAAATTTAAGGTTTTATCCATATCCATATATTTCTGGATGTCCATCTTTGTACAATAAATCATTTTGTCTTTATTTGGATGTTTACCTAATAGAAAAATATTTTATAGAATCTCAAAGCAGATAAATACCTTAGTGGCAGCATTTTACATGTTGGAGATGTTATAGACATCAACTAATTATCCATCACAGCAACCCTACTTTGGGTTTTGTAGTACGCAAACAAAATACTAAGTAGCAGTAAAAGGAAGATGTGAAACGAGGATGGGAGGATGTGCTTTCACTCTTTTTATTTAATTATCTTTCAGAGGTGATGTGGGGTACAGACTAGGAAAGAAATGCAGATTTGACTGGTCTTAAACCACTGGGTTAATTCTAAGACTTCTTACTCTTTTTGAGTGGGGACCACTGCTTGTATTATCCTTTTGAGGAGGAATGATCGGCAGAATTCCCCCACCTGGCAATATGAGAGAACCTGGGAAAGGGAGAATTCTGTGATTCTTTCAAGTCTGAAGGTAAAATCTGAAGTGCTGTATGGATAATATCAGATCATCCACTCCTCCGAGATCTTTCCAGGACACACTACAAAGGCAAACTCGAGGCCAAAATCATAAAGACAATTTCTAAATTTGCCCCCTCACTGAGATTTTGGTTTTGCCTGATACCTGTGTGTGCAGCCTAGGAATGCAGACTATGGGAGACAGAATCATTGGTAGTAAAGCAGCTGGAATCGAGGAAAGAGTTTGATAAAAATGGAGCAAAGTACCTGCAGAAGTAAAAATGCTAAAAGGTAAATGTAGAGAGAGGCTGGAAGAGGAAAAGGCGTTGCACCAGGCTGGAATTAATGAATTGTATTGAAATGTAAGAAGCAGAAAATACAAGGCCATCACCAGAGATGGCGGCTGCGCTGAAAGAGAGTCGGTTTAACAAATGGTGGACGGCAGAAAAGATAGAAGGTGACAGGGAGCTATACACTATAGATTTAAAGTGTATCTCCAGTTCAGGTTGATCAGGGACACTATTTGTAGTGAGCTACTTAGATAACTACATGCAAAGAAGAAAATAGAGAGTCCAAACATTTAGAAGGCAAAAGCAAGCATTTGAAAGATATAAAAAGCCAGTACAGGTCTTGCCTGCCTGTCGAACCGAGCACAATGCTCAGCCTGACGATACCACCCGTAAGCACACGGTGAAGCCCTTTCCTTGGGACTGTGTGCGGTGAGGAAGGGCTGCAGAGCGCCCAGGAAGCCCACGTCCCTCGCGGGCAGCTCCGAGCCCGCATGGCCCCCGTGGAGCGGAGCTGCTCCCGTTGCCTCCCTTCACCCCAGCGCCTCGGGAGTAACCGAGGCCCGAGCTCGGCGAGGCCGCCGGTGGCTGCTCTCTCACAGCCTCCACCTGCACCTCCTTCACAGCGCTCAGGGTGGTTCATAAGGACTTGCACTTTTCTTTTTTTTATCCAATATTTATGACTCCCAAACAAAACATCTTTCTGCCTCTTTATTTTTTTTTTGCCTGGTAACTGCAGCTGCAACGTGGTATATAAGCTTAACAGAATTTGTTAAGTTTATGTTTAAACAATAACACATGCTTCAAGCTTTTCTTTGTACAAGAAGAATAGAGAAGTAAAGAGAAATTCACAATAAAATGCCTACAGAGAGGAGGTGGCAGATCTTAGAATATTTTATTTTAATAAATGAAATCTAAAGCTCTTAAATCTTTTTGGAGATATATATATACTTAAGTGGGAAAATTAGATTACCCCACAATGAATCCAACTCTTTGAAGCAAAGAGCTGAAAAAGAAGTTTTCTCAGCATTGGAAGAAATAAGATGGTGCAGATGATGTCATGCTTGTCTAGACTAGAATGGAGGATGTATTTTTTAAAATCTTAGCTAACGTGTTTAAATAAAATATTTTTAAATTCTAACAAATTAAATGTGCTACTTGATGAGCTTAGATTTGACTTTGATCTATGTTTTCTGATGTCTTTTCATACCATGTTTTTTTTAAATGCTGCTTTTTCTACCTGACCTTAAGCATTAAGAGAACTGCATAAGAAGACTTGACTGATTCTCCTGGGTTATTCAGTGCAGTCCCTTGCTCTTGCAGCCAACATATCATATAATTCCTTTCATGTACTGATCAAACTCCTTACAACTATTTAGGGACTTCTGAGCTCCCATACTACAATTCGGAAGCTGTTAAAGAATTCAGCTTTCATTTCTCCTTAAATACGTTCGTGGCCTGCTCACATTACTTCATTCTTGATTTAGTCTTCTCCGTTAGTGTCAATGCTCTTTTCTGCACGGAGTTTACAACCCCGAAGTACAGATCAAGCCTGCTGACTGTCATCCTGTGGTCACGGCCTGGCATGACAGAGAGCTCAGCAATGTTGAGGACTCCTAAATGAAGGACATGCTGCAGCATTGCATGCAGTGGGGTTACGATCGTGCTCCTCGTCCATGGCTATGTCTCTAATCTTGAACTGTTCTCTGATTCTGACCATCAGAGTGCTACACAAAGCACCTTACCCACATTTGTCTTGGGGAAATTTTTAAAGAAAAGGTTTTGTTTTCCGGTACAGAGCATTTTACAGGGATTTTGCAGACTCATTTTCATTTGGCTTAGTTCTGTCTTCTTACTATAAATAGTCCTACTGAGACAGAAGCAACCTTTGTTTATGGTTTGAACAAATTCTGTTTCTCTCTTGGCTTAAATTTTAATTGGTGAATGTTGATACTTTAACATTTAGACGGGCCCAAGAAGATGAGCATTATTTTTATAATTAAGAGGTAACCATCAAGCTCTAAGCAAATTTATTTTCAAGTCAGATTATCCAATGGATGTAATCAAGAATGCACCGGATCTCATGTGAATTTACATATATTGCTTCTTTTGAGAGGCCTGGAAATTCGTATATTATATTGAGATTTTAGTTCTGAGCTCACTTTCTAATAATAAAATAACAAGAAAAAGGAATATGTATCTCTTATTTTGTTCCTTGATGTACAGTGTAAATAAAAGGCAGCAAAGGCAAACACTGTCCTTTTTACATTTAAAGATCTTAATTGAAACAGCTTTACTTTGAAAAGTGAAGGGCATTAGTTCATCATATTCTTCTTTTTTTTTTGTCCTTTGAAAGAACCAAGGAGCTGAGTCATGATATTGAATCTTTTAAATTGATTGAAACTTTAAACTCATTGTCCCATGCATGAAATATCTTAATTAACATTCCACAAGAAAGAGTGAAAGTATTAGATTAATAATAGAATAGAATAATTAGATTAATATGATCATCAGTGTCTTTTTTTGAGTTTGAGTACTCCTGAACCACTTTATACATTACTGTGTTATACATTTAGATGCATATTTAAATAAAGTATTTGTTGCATTTGTCATTATAAAGAGGAAAAACTATATTACTTGTCATTAATCTTCTGTGTCTTTGATGTCTTGATGGCTGAAAAGCATTCTATTATTTACTAGCCGAAAAGTGGTATTTAAAACTCTGTAAAATCCCACAGCAGCTGGAATTCTAGTTCATATTAGCTATACAGCACAAGACACTTTCTGCTTTCTCTTGGGCCTGTCAACATACTAAAACTACATTTGCCTCACCTGCACTAAGACTTTATGTACGTTATTTGCATTGTGGTAGGCTCTTAGTAATGAGCTATCTATATTCTAGGTGTAGACATCCTTTTCATGGAAAGATTGCATTTCTCAGCTGTAAACCCATACTGGTAAATATCTTCACTCACGAGGTTTGTCCCATTTAAGCTAATGGGGCTGTGCAGTTTCTCATGAGTGTTTGTAGGAGTATGTGCTGAGTCATATTTGTCCTGCAGATCTGGGCATGGAAGGGATTCAAGATTTGTGTAGGGGAATAAATTGCCAGCAGGCGCATGCACCAAAGTTGGAGTTGGGAAGGAAGTAGCCTGGAGTCTTCTGCAGTAATTCTGTTCAGAACATGAGAGGGTTTTCACTGGCAGAAAAGAATGCAGTGCACACAGACTAGAGGTGTTGTTTATGTTTCTGATATTAATAAAATTTAGTTAAGGTTAAAGTTAAGGTTAAAATTAATCTTAAATTAACCACAGAAGAATTCTCACCACCTTTAGAAAACGTTAGAGGAAGAAAGGAAGGTATGTAGGTGCTGGGAATATGTCTAGGGGAACAGAGATGAAATTAAGAAAGACAAAATTAGAAGTTTCAACCTTTGGGGCTGCAGGCAGGGGAGGAAGAGGAGGAAAGAAATCCCAAGAATTACTTAATTCTAAACTGAGGAACCAAGTTATGAAAAAATTGGATGAGTAGTGGGAAATAGTCGCTGTGGCCTATAATGGCATGCCAAGCTCCCAAATGGTAAAGACTGATCAAAGCACTTGAGTATTGAAAAGGAGCTGGCATTTCCAGTTTATTCTAAACCTAACTTCAGCAATGCTACTATCAACTTATACTACACCTTATTCAACAGGAGACAGTCCTGCGGAATGGAGTTTTGCATTTATTCAACAGCAGTAACCTGTATTTCCAAATGTGAGAAACTAAGCTTGACAGGTAAGAGGAAGAGCCACTTGGTGTACTTTGTTATGAGTAATTTTAGTTGTGGATTGATTATGTGCACGGGCAAAAGTAGAGAAGGGAGGCACATTCCAGGTTTGTCTGAGTAGCTGAAGTTGCAGAAGATGGTAGGTAGTGACTTTACGGGAGGATCAAGAGATGAAAGAGAAAAGGTGACGTTTTAGAAGAAAGTGCTACGATGAACGTTCATTCTTGCAACATAACACTGGTGGAGACATTTTCAGAGAGCTCCTGGAGCTCCTTTCTCCAGTATCTTCTCCTGGATTATGGGCTATGAATATGTATATGTATTAGTATATATGATCTTGACAACACAGGTATGTTTTTAATCATCACCTCAATGCCACACAACCCAATTAGGTGAGTATCTCTGTAATATTAAACCATTTTAAATAGAAACTATGAAAAATCTTTAGTTATAGATGTCATGAGTTCTCATTCCTTCATCAGGCTACAGTTGCTCCAACTATTTTTAAAACAGGAATCTCCTCAGTCGCATAATCACTGCCTCCACACCAAGCCTGACATACCTGCAGAATCAAACAGCATTTACACTATGACAGTGTTTCTAGCGAG
This sequence comes from Tinamus guttatus, assembly GCF_000705375.1. Next base: position 235,912 of record NW_010588828.1, on the reverse strand, counting down.
TGCTTTGGCAGTGTCATGGGCTCATCTTCAAACGGCCTGACTTCAGTTTGCTCACAGTTGTTCAGATTGTTCAGCTCCACCTACGTGTTTCAGGGGCTAACTTTCCTTCACTTAGCCTGCCTAACATTTTTATTTAGATGAAACTCGCCCACTGGCTTGCCAATTACCTGAGGTGCCTCCTTGGCAGGAATTCCTCCTCCTGGTGGAAGTCGCTGACGGCCTCCTGGGCCTCCTGAGCACAGACGGTCTGCTGGCTTGCTGGCATTAACTCATTCTTTCACAGAGCATGAAGACGGCAGAGTTGCCACAGCCGACAGCTTTCTTCCTAAGGACCACTGAGGAAGTGATGGGATCAGCTGACAGAAGATTTAGGCTTCTTGAAAAATAATCCCACTCTTAACATGTTTTAATCCCTTGCTTCAATCAATAATCAAGAGTATTATATGCAAAGGACCTCTCTAAAAATCCCATTCACCTCCTATCTTTGTGGTTATTAGATGTGGATAGTTTAAACCAGCATGCAGAAGTGTTCTGCTTTTTAGACTGGTTTTCTGAAAGTCTCATGCGATTATGTTCTGTGTCAGTTTGCTTCTTTCCTTCCTGCTTTTGTCTCCAGTATCTTTTCCATCTAATTGCCAGTATGAGCCACACTTGTCACAGGGCTCAGAAGATAATCTGGTTCCTAGAAGCTTTATCCGAGTATGTGCCTGGACCGATGAGAAGGCCTCTTAGCTACTCACAGAGGGACAGAATTGCTGATTGATGGGCAGCAGGCAGGACTCTGAAGTACTCCAACCACAGGAAGATCTTCAGTCAGCGGCAGGACTTTTTAAGAAAATCGAGACATTTGGTAATAACATAATTCTGTAGGAAAACAGGCTTATTCAGTGTAACATTTCTCTGGAACATTTCTGTGCCACGGGGTACCTATCCACAACTTCCATGGCTACCTTTGTTAGTTAGGGATGCTTGACACTTCATGTACTCATCTCTTCTGCTGTTACATTTGCTAGTATTGTGTTAATTTTCACTGTTGTTACAGCCTCTGCTGGGTTTTGGATAGTCCTGTATTTCCCTAAAAAGTTTATTTAAAAATGCTTCCTTTATGAGGGTTTTACTGTGAGATTTAAAATGTGGTAGGTCTGAAGGAAAGGCAATGTTCTTCTTTGTGGATCTGTTTTGAGGGTGTCTTTTGACACATGAAACTTTCATTATACTTTAATTATTGATAGGAAGCATTTTCTTACCAGCATAGCACTTACAGTGAAATCACTTTTCAGGAGAAATTACTGCAAGCAATTTTGGATGAGTTTCAGTTTTGCAAATTGCTTGTTTTTTTTTTTTTTCCCTTTGTTTTTCTTAGTACCCCATAAATTAAAATACAAATGATAAGGAAGATCGTTATGCTGTCATGAATCACTCAAACTCTAATGGCCTAATGCACTAAGCCTTAATTAGTAATATTGTATTTTTAAAAAGACAATATTGGAGTGAAATCTGAACATGAGCTCTTTTATATCTGGTCTTCCCAGAAGATTTCAAATGGATTCCTTCTCTTGGTATGTTTTTAAATAATTGATATGGCCACTTCAAGCCCTTCATAGACAAGCGAATTATTGGCTGCTAGTGACAAAATTTAGTTTGGGCATAATAACTTCACAGAGACATGGCACTGCATACATCTGCTGCTCTAATTAGAAAGTTTGCCTAGGGTGCTTGTATCAGAAAGAGTGGGAAAAAATAGTGCTGCACAATCTGTTGTAACAGAACGGTTCTTGCAAAATGCGATTTATGCAGGGCTTCCATTTAACTCTTCCATTACTGCTGAAATGCTCAGGTGACATTTCCATGAGTTTTATACAGACAGGGATGTACTGGTCTGACCACCTGGAGCATCTCCTTGGAAGTGCCCCTGCTGTATCCCACGCTTAGGAGCTGTCGGCGCGTTGGTCTGGGGTGCAAGAGAGCATCGCAGCTCCAGCCTGCAGAAGACCAACTGCTAGCAGGCCCTTAAGCCCCTCCAGCAACACTGAATAAGCAATCGTGGCTCCCTGGTGCTGCTGAGTCCCTTGACTCCAGCAAGGCCCTCAATCTGGGCTCTTTTACAGCAGCAATAAATCAGGAGAAACAGCCTAAAAGGAGTTTGGGTAGTCCAGTGATAGCCACACATTCTGCTGTGGGAACCTCTTAAGCTGGGGCCAACAGCAATTGCAGTAAGACTAAAATTAAGGGCATTTCCTCTAAAACGGGAGAGCGTAGCCTTTGAAAAACAGGCCTTTTTCTATTGTAGCTTTAAGTCATCCACTTGAACAGATATTTGGCTGCAGTTAAAATAAATAGCTGTGGTTATGAGTAGAATTAATCAGAAAATGTCCCAGTAAGAGTGGGTTTGGCTCGCTTGCTGATTTTAAATTGCCAGTTCACTGCCTATTTCCTGAGAAAGGATCAGTTTCAGCAAATACCTGCTTTTAACACACAGCAACAGTTTGTTGTCATGGAACTCTCATTCATTACAGCTTTCTGGAGAGACAGTGTAGGCCTGGTAGGGCGGAAAGAACAGGCAGCTGGGTCTTGCTGTCCTTAAACCTGATTTATGATAATAAGTAATCCTCGTGCATGGCACTTTAAAGCCCCTGAAAATAAAACAAAATGGATTTTGAAAGGAATTATCCTTAAAATATTTATGCCTCAGAGAAAATTAAGTGGGTCAGTGCTCAGCCACAAGAAATTCCCTGTTACCGCCCCATCAGAACATTTCAGAGAGTACATAAATGTTGTAAAGAGAAGTGCAGGTGCTGTGGAAGATACAACTTCATTTTATGTCAAATTATATGCTCATACTATGTGTGGTGCGGCACTCCAGTGAAGGGGCAAAGCAGCTCTTCAAATGCACTAATGAAATGTTTATAGAAGCAAAATCAGATACAGAAATTGGATAAATGAAGTAAACTGATGTGAAGGAGTACTTTGGAATATCTCTCTTTCAAAAGCTACACACTCCCATTTTAGTTTAAATGCTCTTAATTTTAGTCCTACAACAGTTGCTTTCAGCCTCAGCTTAACAGGTTCCTTACCGTTATCTTTGCAAAGAGTCAGAAAGGGTGAACAAGGATGGTCCTGGAGGTGGATTTGAATTTCTTTCTCTTGCAGTTTTAGGTCTTAGTTAATACAAGTGCGTAAGTAGTTTGTCATTAATTCCATGGTCAGTGAAGCTATTCAAATACCTGTCTTCGAAGGACACGTGGTGATACTGGAATGGCAGCTAGAAAACTAATAAACTTGTGAATAAATAGCATAACATCCATTTCTATTTGCATAAAATTTCAGAAATTTTCTGAATAGTGAAAATGCAGCTTTGCGCTAGGATGTTTGGGGAAATAGAAGAGGAAGGAAGAGAAGAAACTGCAAATCATTGTCATTTATTTGTTCCTCCAGCGGCAAACACCAAAAAATCAACAAAATCTGATTATAACGATGAGAGACTTTAGATCACCTGGTGTTGAAGTCAATTTTCCCTGTAAGGCACAGCTGAAGTGTTCTAATTATGCGTATTGAGGATTTCCACTAAACTGAAATTTATGGTTCCAGTGAGGATCTCATAAGGGAATACTATATAAAAATCGCTTCTCATCCTTCTAAATGATTCTGCTTCTCAGAAATTTCTATGAGTCATCAGCTTTTATGCAGCATGATATGTTCATTTGTGGACTAATTTTTGATATATATGTTAATCACACTGTTACTGGTGTTCCAGCTGTACCAGTGATTTCACTGTCCGAAAAAACATTAGAAAGAATTAACAACATTACTTTGTACTGGTACTCTGCAAGCTTATTCATATTGGTCTTACACCAGGAGTTTTTCTAAATGTCTCTTGACACGCAAGTGAAACTGGATTGATTACAGAACGATATTCCATCCTCAATAACCTGTACTGGTTACATTTTGTAATTTCATTCCGATTTTCCTGTTGCTGGGTCAGCACAGAAGAATGTTTGCACAAGCAATTTCCTCTCTATCCTTCTCAAGTTCCCGAGCAATGGCATGAGACCAAAAAGAAAACAAGATCCAACTTTCTTTATGTTCAAGGAGAATTTGTCCGGAACAGCTTTTTTGTTTGTTTGTTTGTTTTTGGTTTTTTTGTTTTGTTTTCTTTTGTCCAGGAAGGCCATTTGTTCCTTCTCTCATTTCAAAAATCATCACTCTTCAAGAAACAATTGATGTAAAAGAATTTTCCTGACAGCCAAAACAGTGAAAATCTGTTTAAATCCTAAAAATGTGCTATCTTGGAGGTATTTCCTTAGTTCTTTACATGCCTGAAGTCCAGGAGCCCTCTGTTTTCCTATGAACTCAACTTCCTGATCAAGTAGAATCACCTCCCATAAATCTCATCCCTTTTTGAGTGGATCCTGGGAATCTAGTGGCCAGCATGCATCATGGGAGATGTAGTCAGGCCAGCCGAAAGGCCTGGCACTATATTCCATGCAAACCATGCAAGAGGCACTGGTATTTCCGGGTGCAAGTGGTCCAGTTCAGGCTAATGTCTGAAAAGCTTTTCTGGGAGACTTTTTCTGTGGAAAGCAAGCATTTCTGAGGGAGTAGGGTAAAAAGGACAGGGAGTATTATCACAAAATAATTTTTCTGTAAAAATAAATGGTTAATGCTCGTGGAAATTTTCTTTTACCAGACTCTTTCTTGGAAGCTTTATTATGATGAGGAATAATATAGGCCAGTATTTAGTAATTGCTCGATGATAACTGAGATTTATTCAACCTGCTATTTGTTCACAGATTTCATAAAATTCAAGCTTCATAAAATTCAAATTCAGGCACGTGTGTGTACAGGCAGTGATGCTTTTTCTTTATTTCTGTACAAGAATGCTGCATGGAAATATTCCATGTAGAAATTCAGGGATTCTGATTTCCTAGTTCAAACGCCAAGGTAGTGAATTTTTCTGTGGTTTTGATTTTCATTGCAGAATCTCTCACAGACAGGTTTACTAGGATTTTGTTATGACTCATGGTTGTCTGCTAGTGTCATATGTTTCTGCCTAATCTCATCTGTAAACTTTAAAAGTAATACTGGCTTTCCTTTTGAGTGAAATATAAACCACTGGGATAACATATGTAGCATTACTCTGATATTGTCATTCAGCATAATTTAGTTTAGCTGGCATACTTGTTTCAGACTGCACCCTAATAGCTAACACGCACAAGCTTCTGTGTGGGTAAATTCAGTGTCGAAACCCTCTGATTTGCTTCCCCATTTTGAACTTTTTAACATATTTCACCACAAGGTCTGTTTGCTGCACAGAAATATTTTAAGTGGTGCGGTTAGAGCAAGTTCAAAAGAGGATCTCTCTGACATGCATTCTTCAAAGCATGACTACATTTCTCTGCCACAAAAATGTATTTTACCTTTCCCCCTTCCTACTGTGAATTGTGACAAAGCTGTTATTTTTTTCACTAGAAACTATTTATTAAAAAAAAAACTATATTCTGCTGCTCAGCATATGAGGAATCATTTAGTTTTTAGATTCATTGTATAAATATTGATTTTGTACTCCACTGACTTTGTTAGTTAATTTAAAGGTGACAGCAATTTTGTTGAGTAAATGGTTTTAAGGAAATAAAACTCTATACTTTGCTGAAAGTTGTATGCTTGTTTTATAAAGTGACCATTTAATCCTAAACTGCTATCGGCAGTCTGGGATATTCTGGCATTAGATGTGAGATGCTTTGTTCCTTAAGAATGCCGGGTTAAAGAATAACCACAGGCAACTGCTTATGATTAAGTTACTCGTAATTTGAACACAGATTCAAATTACAGTCATCAAAGCACTTGCTTCTGCTGTTAGATATGTGCAGCTACTCTGGATGTGTCTCCTATAGCAATTTACTCAAACAATTCTTTTGATTTAATTGCAGATTAAATACAGGTATTATGTGCTCATTAAGAAGCACTGGATTTTGTAGGGTCTACTCAGCTTCAGATTCCTGTATTCAGAATGTCAGGAAGAGGAACAGAGGATAAGCTGGAAGTTGAAAAGGTCTCGTGTTTGGATCCAATGAAAGTGGCTTTCATTACAAGACCTTAGAATGAATTATCCATGGAGTTTCTGCTCTCTGAATCTCAAGCTCAAACTGTGGGATTTGATTCCTAGAATCCAAATTTGCGACTTAGTGATCAACCCTTGTTCCAATTCTTTTGAACATGACTTTAGAACTTAAGTTAGTTGCAAACACTTCTGTAAGAAGAATGAGAACAGCCTCAGGCTTGCAAAGATTAGAGACAGAGAATGCTTGACAATGTGAAAAATCAGTCTCACTGGTGCGTATTTCAGCACTTCTCCAAAAGCTCAGATTTGTAGGCTGCTGAGTGTCGCTCAGCCTACATCAATTCCTCCTGAAACCAGTGGACCAAACCCTTAGCTTCATAAACCAGGGAAACTGCTACTGTGCCAAATACTTGCTTGATTCAATCTGAAAAAAAATCAAGTCAAAGCTGAAGGGGGTTTGAATTTGCAGGTCTTCAGATTTTTAGTATACAGTTCTATCCAATGCTATTTGGCACCAGGAGAAGTTTCTGATCAACAAACTTCCTTGGTTCACATGATAGGGAGTTCATCTTTTTAATTTTGAGAGTATACCTTTTTTTCTTTTTTCTTTCAAACACTGTTCAGCACAGTTCTCCTTAAGCAAGAATTCTTAACAAAATATGGAAAATCACATCTGATTTACCGGCAGTTCTTCTCTTCTTTCAAGGAGGTTGGGATGAGAGACAAAGAGATAAACGTTGAAGACCACCCCCTGTGTATACTTCTGGCACCAATTCCTACAGGTCCTAATCCTCATGAAGGATACTAGCACATTTTAATCACGGATGATGCATGTGGGCTCATGCTACAGCTGCATAAATGTTGCTCTAGAAGTAGCAACATTTCTAAAGCTACAACAGACTAGGTAGCATCTTGGACCAACAGCGTGGCTGGTATAGTCCCTTCATAAACATTTAAACCAATTATATTTATATACACAGAAGTAATGCTTTACTTGAGTACCACAGGCCCTTATAGTACAGCCAGGCAGCCACATTTCAGCTGCTCTGAGTAGACATTATTTACCTCAGGCATGATGACTCGTAGCAGTGTTATACCCTGTCATTGGTACCCTGCTTGGGTACCATCAAGAAAATGATCATCTTCATTGCACTGAGTTTTCCTAAAAGGCTTTGGAAAAAAACTAGGAGACAGCAAACACAGTAGTTCACATAACCTCGTAATATTTTATGCTTTTGTCAGAAATATTACAAGTTTGACAAAGGCAGAAAAGAGCAAAGGAAGATGGGCAAGTAAAAGGGAAACAAGTATTCCTGTATGTACATTAGTCCTTCTCCTACCACTTTCAGAAATGTTGCACAGTCCTCCAAGCCAAGCAGTTTGTCTGTCCTATCCTGATGCCCTGGAAGCTTTTCCACAGAGTTCTTGGTCACTTCAACAGCACTGTTTACATAGAGAATGCAGATTCATGGTTTGTGTCAAGGCTTTTTTGGGTTAATGAATCCCAGTTTTTCAGACTTGCAAGGAGAGATGCAAGAGACCCTGCTCAGGAAGTCCCAGGAATGCAAGAAATCTAGGTTGGCAACCTGCACTAATTGGCAATCCAAACTTGTGTTTAAATAATGTAGTCTTAGTTACATAAATATTTCAGCTAGATGCCTCCATTTCTGTTTGCATTATTTCTGGCAATTAATCTTTCAAGAAGCCAAGGGGTTTATAGTGAGAAGTGCTCCTAGCTAGAACAACCTTATTGTTACGCTTTTTTATTACAAATACTTGAAAAAACAATTGCAGTTAAAGACTACATCCACTATTTATTTAACTTTTTAATTGTCTTTTATTTATGGTACATTTGCTAGCAGGAAAGCTGCCTCCTCATCTATTATTTGAGATAACTTTCTCTTTTTGAAGGTAGGAGCTGTGCAAAAATGTTTTGAATAATGACCTTTGGGTACTGCAGCACTACACAAATCTTACTGTCAATAGAGCTAGTAGCAAGAAAAACAACTGAGGGAACACATTAGTACTCCAAAGCACATACTGTTAGTTCCACAACAAAATACTTATTAAACTGACGAACACTGGGCAAGATTTGCCCTGCTGTGGTGTAAATGAGTATAGTTTCTCATTCTCATTTCAGAATAATATTTACCATTAAATGTATAACCAAAATATATAAATAAAGTGGACATACTGAGAAAGATTACCTCAAATATTTGCACCTATGCACCCCTGATTTTCCTCTTCCTGCAGTCTTTGCTTTATGTTACTCAGCGTCCACCTTCTGCTTTGTATGGTGTTCAGCATCTGCAAGAATCAGGGAGAAAAAGCACTTAGGAAAAAAAAAATAGGAGTGCTTTAATCACTTTCTAAAAACAAAACTGTAATTCTAGATGTAAATTTTTTTTTTAAAGAACCAAACTGAAAACCTCAACTGGAAATAACTTGAGACCTAGATTGCTGATGCTTAAGGCTACCCTTTCATATCCTTGTTCATGCTCATCACAGGTAAAAGCAGAGCTCATAGCACTGTTTTCGCAAATGTTGTGCCATGAGGTCCAGCAGCCAATTTGCTGGGAGACTTTAGTCGTACCACCAATATTCTTGATTAATTTTGGACCTTCTTATACAAAATAAGCTGCTTATTTTCCCAGTAGGAATCTATGTGGAATGTAATCCATGTGAGATGTGCTGATCTTTGCACCTTTGGATTGACCTAAAAAGATGTATATGCGAACCAAATTCTATAAAAGGCACTTAGGCACCAAACTCAAAGCCTCTTTGGCCCAGTCTTGGTGATATATATCATGTATTTATTTTCTTTAAACTGTTGGTCAACTGCCTTAAGCATATCTATTAGTCAATGGATGAACCTGGGAACATGTTGGGAGCCCTTCAGTTGTGAAATAGGTTCAGTTACCCTCACTTTTATGGGGATGATAACTGTCAAGTAAATTGTTATGTACTGCAAAGATGAACGCAATATTCATATGGAAACATAAATAACAGTTGTTACATGGTCTGCAGTGGTTTTTAGCTATGGACCCCAAGGCATCTGTGGACCCCTAGGAGACCCATGGATGGTAATTAAGAATAGCAACATTTTGACAGATTTGACAGATACAGGGATCCATGCATTTAGCAGAAAATTATTGGGGTATATAAAGAGAAAATTGTTGAACACCACTTATGTAAGTTGGAGAACTGCTGTATCAGAGCCGAATGACATTGGCAGTTGAAGAAACACGATAAAATACGGTGAAGACAAGGTCAGTATTTCAGTAGTCCAGGATGATGAGGCATTTTTTAGGCACTTCTGATGACCACGAGGATCTTACTCCACTTCCTTCTGGCAGCTATTTGCTATATGATTTTATTTTCAACGAGGCTAACTGAAGCTACATTTCCCCTCTAGCCAATTTTCCTAAAATAGGCTTACACTCCCAGATCAGCACTTCCATTGCCCTGTTTCTGAGGGGAAAAAGATGCATTTTTAGTTCTCCAAGGCTCCAGCGGTGAGAGGGGATCTCCAGTTTACCCGTATGCACTGCCCTGCAGCACACTGAGAGCTTCTCACTTGAAGCTCCTTCCATTCACATTTGTATATAATTATCCAGCCCAATGTCCCAGTAAATGAAATTCTTTACATTATAAATGTTGTAGGCGGCTTTGTAGGGGACGCTATGCAAGCAATTGATTTTTGGGTTCACCAGATGAACTCAGAAAATGAGAAAAATCTGGATTCTCATAAAAGGATTCTCTCTCTCTTTTTTTTTTTCCAGAAATGAAAATCTATAGAAGAATAACCCTCCCCAATATTTATTTTAACCCTGGAAAATTTGCTTATGTGTCATCCGGCTTTTTAATCTTACTTCTAAAAATACAGCTATGTTTACAAACAAAAAACAACTCATAAATGATCAGAACGGTTAATTTTAAAATGTTACCTTTTTAAAATTTAAAACAACAGAAGCAGCAGAAAACCAAAACAGATTTTTCCCACGCAGACCATAGGAGACAGCCTGCGTATCAAATCCAGGGGCAATCTGCTCATGAGGCTTGGTGGCCGCCAAGCCATTTTCTGGTGAGCAGGAGGGAAATGGGAGCTCTTGGAGACCTGCCACCACCTCGGCCTCAAACAGGTCCCGGGACCCTGGAGGTCACGGGCTACCATGTCGCTGCACCTTGGGGTCATGGAGTCCCACAAATTTCATGGTAGTAACCTAAGTAGGTTTCAAAAATGGCCTTTGGGCTTAGTTTTATATTCTTTAGGATCTCAAAAGCAGAGCATGCTCCATAGTCATGGATGGTGAGCTCCAGCTTTTTGAAAAGGCTGTAGTTTTCTCTCTTTCTTTCTCCCTTTTTCTCTTTCTCTCTCTCTTTCTCTCGTTCTCTCTCTTTCTTCACAAAACTGTTTTTGACTAGATTGTAGTCACCTAAACAGATGGATACATAGCACCCATTAAAGTTGAAATATCCGATATGGTAGCCTGGGTCAGGTTTTGTGGCCTCTTTTGCAGATAGCTCCTCGATGTGGGGAAATTAATGAAGACCTTCAAGTGTGTATCCTGCCCTTTGGCACATGGATATACTGCTCAAGCTATGCTAAAAGACCAAGAACTGCATGCTTTGCCTTTGATATACTCCTGGGATATGGTAATCTGGTAGTCACCAGACTCCATGGAGAAGTTGTATCTTTGTTTTATAAAGCCTTATTAATTATGTGAGCAAAAGTATGCAGAGGAAGCCAAGGTTGGTCATCAGGAGCAGCTGCTCTTCAGGGTATTAATCTAATTCCCTTAAAAGTTTATCAGCTGCAACCTTTGCTCCTTGAAAGTGCTTCTAGAAGTGAATCTGTCCTCTATGAGAGCAATCTGCATGAGCGTAGGTAAGGCATGTGTGGCAAAATTCAGTGATTTTTTTTTTCCCCAAGTAGGGAGTGACAGGAAAAATTTGCTGTTATAGTGGGTTTTTTGTTTGTTTTTCTCCATTGCTTTTTGCCTTGCTGGTGGTCAATAGGCTTGAATATGGAGCAGGTTGTTAATATGTAGTCTGTCTTTTCTGTACTTGTATGGCAGGGTTTAAGTGCAGGGCTTGCTTTGGTGAGCTGTTACAAGAACTCAGGCACCAAAGGGAGCAGCCAATCTGGGATCTCTCCCTTCTGGTGCAAGCATGGCCCATAGACTGATTTTGCGGAAATAATAACCAACAAAGCTATTAGAAGGCAGTTTTTATTATTATTATTATTATTTATTTTTCCTATAGGATGCAGCTTCAGCAATCAATTGCATTTTTGTGGAAGTTGTTCCTTTAAGCTATTACATCAACAAACTGCTCTTGGCCAGTTGCAGCTGGCAGGTATCTCTTTGAACCTAAATATATAGATAATATATAGAGGGGAAGTCAGAGTTCATATGATTTAGCTCTTCTCTAGGTGCACATCTATAGAAGCTGGGAAAATGTAACTATGTTAGTTATCTGTTGTTCCCCAAGAAATTTTCTGAAATCTCTTTACTTGTAAGATGATTCTCTGGTTCTCTCTCTTAATCCTACAAACCATTCTGATAGAGGGACTTCTGTAGTACAATGTTGACAGGAAGGGGAAAAAGCAAAACAAACAAAAAAGCAAGAGTTGATCTCTCTGCTTTGTCATGATCACTACATAGGCAAGAAGCCCAGATGGCAGAGCTTCTGAGAGTGCCCTTTTCAGTTGAAATTGTATAGCTTTCACTCTCTGTTTTGCCTATAGCTGACTAGCCTGTTAAGTATGTAGCTTCTGACTTTCCCTAGGTTATGGAGAGGACGTGCTGTAAGAACTTAAGCAGGATGCCGTTAAAATGGTATTTCTCTCTGGCATGAGCCTAGTTCCACAGTCGGGTTCAACACTAAGCCAAGGCTGGTGGTCTTCAGCAATTACAGCAGCAATTGCAAACTTTCAGGTGGTATGAGAAGCTTGCACAAATGTTGAATGATGAAACTCCCAGGAATTACCTGCTCTTATACAAATCCTACTCTTCCGCTTATCTCATAAAATCTTGTTTACACATAAAGCAGAAAGAAACTGGTTTGGGATCTAATGTGTTTAGTCTGAAACTGGCATGTTTTTCGAATAAGTTATTAACAAAGTTGATGGATGTTTTAAATGGCATTAAATAGCAAGCTTTTTATTTCTCCTTACAAGTTGGCTTCCTTTAAAGTGAAGACACATTCCTAGACTAAACAGCTAATGCATGTATTTCAATCAAGGAAGGCACTTTAGTAAGCAGTTCTAAGATCCATTGAATCCAGATCATTGAAAATGAATTAATATTAAGTATTTTGAGCACTGAGTTTTCCCATGCGTAGTGTAGCTCTACATGAATTCCTTGCATTATCTGTTTCATGATTCAAACTCTTCAATAGTCAGTTATGATAGTGGCAGTGCTGCCTCTCTTTTGATGGATGGAGGGTGCCTTAGGAATATCTAAGAAGTGCTTGGAGATGTGCTCAGGGTCTAAACCCTGAATTTTGGCAGCTATGATCACTGGCCTGAGGTCTACTTCTGTCACAGGTTACTTTTTATTGTGTGACAATTGTGTCTTTTCTAGCGATCAAATATTAACCACTACTAATTTTACAGGTAAATTAGAAACACAGTCTCAAAATAAACATTGAGAGGAGTAGCTTTGTGTGATTACAAGGAGTATATCAGTGTATTAGTAAATATTGATAGCAAACTTAATCAAGCAAACAATCAGAATTGAATGAGGGAATTTCAATTGTGAGTTCTACATTTACACTGTAGCGTTTATCTCTGAGCACATTAGTACAATCTTTTAAAGTAATAAATTTAATCAGAGAAATATTACAAAGTCATGAGTATTCAGTCAAATTCATGTTGGATCTAATCTGGTGCTGTCATACTTGATTTTCACTTTTAAATCACAAGAAACAAACTTTACTCTGCCAGGTAAAATCAGCAGATAGGAATAAAAAAGGCATCTAGGTTTGCATACTTATTTAACTTATTACCTATAAATGTTTTCTTAATATTTTTTCATAGCATTTTGGAATAAAAAGATTAGTGTAAATCCCAGAATAGTGAAGATTTCTGCATCATGACATACTGTGCATATGAATTTTAAAATGTTACAACTTCGAGGTTAAAACTTTTGACTTAGTCTTAAAAGACCAATATGGACCATAAATCAGGGCATAACTGAGAAAATACCTGGTTAAATATGTTTTGAGGGACCTATAAAAGATGCAGATGTTCTTTGATGCTTTTTTGTTGATTTTTGTGGGGTTTTATTCTAGTTTTGAACTGTCAGTGTAGCTGACAAGGATGTATGTGTCATGTTGACTGGTCCTAGCAGAACAAAAGTGATGATAAGAATGAAAATATTTTGGCCTAAAAAAGCTTTGGAAATGATTCAGTGCTTTGAATAACCTTATTTTTTGATCATATTCTTCTCATCTTCAGCATCCTCATAAGTCTTTTGAATGAATGTAAATGTAAATTGCTGTTTTCCATCTCAGAATAACTCTTCTTCATAATGGACTTTCTCTTTTATCCTCCATACTACTGTTCCTGTTCTTATCTTGGCAATGGTGGCTTTCATCTTGTACACCTGGCTGTGTATTATTCTGCCCTGAATTATGTCCAGCCTCTATCCAAAGGAGAAATATAATATTTGTTCTTTGTATTTTTGCATTATGCTGGGCATTTAGGCAGGATAGCAGTTATGGAGTGGATTGGAGCACCATATCTACTCTGAATAATTCATGGCTGCGTTCTCTCTTTCGGGGTATAGTTGGCTCCGTGGCACAATTGAGTGATAATGACGCTGAGGCTGTAGATCTAGCTGTCAGTTTAAGAAAGACTGTTGGATAGGGCACGTAAGGCTCTTGCTTTCATTCAAATTTGTTTTAATTTCTGATCAGGTACCTTATTTGAAGTTTTATAACGTGCCTCCCTGATGTATTACTCTCGTGCTACTAGACAAGATTTCAGGGACTCCAATGAAGTTTTACAACACAGAGCAGATTGACATAGCCAGAGATCAAGACCAAATAAGATAGCTGAGAGAAAGCATAAAGATCTAAAAGTGTTTATTCTAAGATTTTTATTTTTCTTTTTTTTCTTTTTTTTCTTTTTTGGTGGTGGGGGGAGTATTTTGGAGCTTTCAATGTATTATTGGGCATACCGACAGTATCAGTTGCCTGCAGTGCATTTGCTGGTTAAAAATCAGCTTTTGCAGCAGTGCAGAATTATGATCTAAGTAGTATGAAGTGATATTTTAGGTTGAGTGATTTATCCTGTAAAGCAACATATTAGGTGGACCAGAGCCTAGAACAGTCACTAATCTTTTTTTTTTTTTTCTCACTCTAAGCTTTTCCATGCTGCCAGCTAATGGTGGTGTTGGTCAGCATTGATTCCCCTGGCAAAAGAAGGCTTGCACTCTGGAAGTGTTTGCATAGGTTTGTTGCTTTTGTGTATTTTTGGCTTAGTTTTCTTCTTCTTCCTTTTTTCACATTTTAAGAAATAGTGAATACTACATATAGAAACCAAGAGTCTTAAGAGGTGGTTAGTGTTCTTTTTGTCCAGAATATTCAGTTGACTGAGGAGACATTTGAACCTCTCACCTAAGCTTTTCCCAGACTGGTGTTGTTTTGTCCACTGAGGTCAAGCTATTGCTAATATCCTGTGTTTTGAATAAAGCAGGAAGTATGTCCCTTTCTTGAAGAAAATCAGTGCGAACTTATTGTTGGGTAGAGTTGTTGACCAACTTAAGTGTTTTAATTATATTCTTTCTCCTTGGCTTCCAGGTGAAATAAATGAGTGCTTGTTAAATATAGGCATCTTGGTCTTGTGCTGTGTACTTAATCTCTTTGCTGACTTTTGTTTCACTCTTCAGAGCACTTTTTCTTCTGCTGTTCTGGGGAAATCTTAACTTGACACTTGTCACTTAAATGACACTTTTGAAACTTGGAAGCATTACAGTGCTATTAACTACACCTTTATATGTCATGTACTTAAAGTATATTTTTACTGTAACCAATAGAAGCTTTAATTTCTAGATGCACAATATGACATGAAATCCATCTGCCTTCTGATTTGCCCAGAAATTAATATTGTCAGCTGTCCTGATTCAGCGTATGCTGTAGTCCTTGGTTTTGCCCCCTGCACTTCCAAAAAGTGCTTACAGGACAGATGGACATACGAGATTTATGCATGAATCCTTTTTTGGAGATATGAGCAGTATCTTGTGAGGAAGAGGGGAACGACTTTGAATTGTTTACTTGCTTCTTCCTTAAATAATGAGTGTATTTAACTAAAGCATGATTTAATTTTCTCTTTATTTACTATTGCTAGTACAAGAAATTACAAGTCAAGTTCAGTTTATGCCAAGACCGGAACGTTAGGCTGGTTATGATTTCCCTGGGTAGTTTGGACAAAGGCTGGCCCTTGAGTCAGTGCAGAAGTGACAAGTGAGTTTTTGTTTAGTGGCACTTGCTGTGTCCTTGAAAGGAGCAGAGATGAAGGGGCACCTCTATAGCAAAGCTACTGAGCTGTTCTGGAGAAGGTCATGCATCCCGCTACATGTATGGCCAAGAGCTCCGTTCTCCCTCAGTGTTACATGTAACATAAGCATCTATATGAGAGAATATACATCACTGAATAAGTAACTTTCAGAATGGAAAAGTTCCGTGGGAGAAATGGAGATTCCTAGGATGCAAGTTGTCTGTGCAGTAACTTCTTTGTTGGTTGACTGCTTCAGGAAATAACCACAAGCTGACAATACAATAATGGAAGTTATTAGAAATTTTCGGCATGCAGCCCCTGCTGTTTAAAGTGAACCTCGTTGTTGGTGGAAAATGGGATATTTTCACAGCACTTCGATGATAATTTCACTTCTTTCTGTGCCAAGTAGAAAAGGAAAGAGTTTAGAGAGGTAAGATAAACAGGAAATTTCATTGCAACATTAGGCAGCAGGGATAGTGAAGTGTAATTTTAAAGAAAAATATTGCAAACACATTATCTTTGAGTTAGTATTCATAAAGTTCATAATTAATTACGATATGTTGTTGCAGCTGAATTTTGGCTTTACATCATTTTAGCATGCTTTTTTTCTTTGACCTAAATATGTCTAGCTTTTTGTCTTTGCTAAAAGCTTGGATAAAAACACTATTGTGTCTTGTGCTTTGCTCAAGCAGATCAAGGAAGTTTGCATTGCTAGCAAAGCCATATACATTTTAACCATCCTCCAAATATTTGAGCTCCACACAACTGAGTGAGATGAATGTCCACATGATAGAAGTGTTAACTGTTTTTCCATAAACCTGTTTGTAAAACAGACACTTGGAAGGAGGAACAAAAGAGGAAAAAAAATCTGAAAATGTAATCAGCCATAATAACGCTTAAGCTTAGAGATGATAAAAGCATTTCACTTGTAGATGTAAATGAAATGTCATTACAATTCAGTGTCTTCAGGACAGTTCTCCATTTATGTTGGTTAGCATTAGCATTTCTTAAGGATGATTTAATATATATATGAAAGGTTTTTCTTTTTCTTCCTTTAACTGGGAAATTATTCAGACGAGCATATAATTTTGAAGATTGCAAACAATCAGCACTTCCTAGTCCTGTGATTAAGATTCTCATTCTGACCAGAAGCAAATGGAAAGCACTTGAAAATGCTGTGAAAAATAAGAGCACCCCGTGTGATGTTATAATGCATTCAAGACACTTCTTCATGGTTTTATTAGTTTCTGTTTTGTTATTTGAAAGCTTGTTGTATTTACACTCTGTACAAGAGAAATTATTGCTCATTGATTACAAACAAGCTGAGCTTCTCTCCCTGAATACAAAGGTCCCCGATCTATTGACAGAACAGGTTCAGCATCCCCAACGCTTTCGTGCAAGCACTCCTGCTGGTGGCCCTACCTGAGAGGAATGGGCCTTTCAGCCCAGTGGGAATGTCTGTGGCCACTTGGGAAGCTTATTCTGTGCTGAGCCTGCCAGCCCAGAGGCCAAGGAATGCCAAATCAGGAGGAGACATCTGCATACTAGGAAAAGAGGTGGCCACCAGTTCTTTTATACACTAAATGGGTTTCTAGCAAGGCTGTTGTGAAGTTTTGGGTATTTTTCATCACCTATGTGAACCAAAGGAAGATGAGCATCAAATAGCAGTTGTTGTGAAGACTTTGATATGGAATGAATCCTGCGCGCTGCGATGCCCATTGTAATGTTTCACTGGCTGTTGGGTGCATATAGGTCCTCCAACCACATGGATTTGGGCTTGCATAATTTTCTGCAAGACTTGTCACTTAGATCCTTGTGTGTGTGTGTGTGTATATATATATATGTATATATATATAAAATCAGTAACATGTTTTGAACTTATTACGTAAGCGCCATTTTTGTCTGTCTTCAGCTTCTTCATGCACCTTTGCCTGAAATTGTTTTCTACAGGGGATCTACAATTCACCATCGATTATTCCTGCACTTATTCACTGTTCTTCCACTTACAGATTTTTTTCTGAGAATATCCATAGTCACCAAACAACTTGCTTTGAGTTTTATTTGCATGCTACCTTTCTACAGGTAAACCTATGAACAAATAAAGCATCTCTGAAACTTTGCATGCAGCGAACATCCGAACAGAGAATTGCACACAAGAATAGCGCATGCAGGATCTTGCTGCTAAGACAAGTCATATGGCAGTGCAGAACTCCCACTTAGGGTGTCTTTTCTTCTCCCAGCTGGACGGGTTTCTGTGGATTGAGATATGGAGTCATCTATCTGGTTTTGTTTCCAAGAGAAATATATATTCCAGCCAAATATAAGAAAGTTGGACTCCAGACTGGAATTTTTGCTCAAAGCTATGATGTAGCCAGCCTGAGTGAATTCCAGGGACGTGGACTATTTCTGAAGGTAGGCGAAAACAAAGGAAGGGATGCTCGTCCTATTTCAGGATTGTTTTATCACATCTTTATTCCACAGTGAGGAATGTGTTTATTCTCGTACGCTTTAAGCTGGTGACCCAGTTATGGAGAGGTACAGATCTTATTGCAATGCTGAAGTCAGTCTCCACCTCATCACTTTTTTTTCTTTTTTTAAATTTTCTTGGGCATTTGTCACCTTTCTTCTTGACATCTTTGACATTCTAGATGTGGTTTTTTTTCAGTACTGGGTTTCAGTTGCATTAGATCGTGATCATGTAGCTTAATTGCAGATGTGATTGTATTGTATTTATTATGTATTTTAATGCTTTCTATATTTTATTGTCTTTTCTTTATAAGGCTTTGTCGCCTGTCACATTTTTCTTTACCTACTTATTTATTTATTAACCATGCACAGAAATAGATATTTGAGTTTCAGCTCTAAGATCTCTAGAGTTCTTCTACAGTTATCTAGACTTATCTAGTTCTTCTAGAGTTATCTAAGTCAAGCCGCAGCTGACACCATCTTGTGCAGCGATGGTCCTTGCTTTGTGCAGGAGACTGCACCCAGAGGCCTCCAAAGGTTTCTTGCCCCTGTAGTTTTTATGATTCGTTAGCCACTTTCGGTGTCTATTAAACTGCCTGTATAATTGTGCATGCAGTCTTTGAGGGAATTATCCAAGCGCTTGGATGCTCTCTGCGGCTTCTCAATAAGCTGCTGTTGGTGGAGGGTGTCTTTTTTGCGGCTTGGGCTGAGAGTCCCGCGAGACACAGACTTCTGCTTGTGACAGGGAGCTCCATGTTCACCTGGCCTCTGCTTGCGATTACAACAGGAGTCCTTCTGCAGCTGACGCCTGATGGTTCCCTCTGGGAGACTGCCTAGGGGCATGTTTTATGTGCCCTTCTGGTCTGGGAGAGGTTGTGAAGAAAATCTCTTGACCAGAAAATGATGCTAATAGCCACCCCACTAATAACTTGCCTTTATGCAACATGGATGCCACTTTGTCCTCCAACAAAGACTTTGGTAGAGGAAAACAAAGTCACAGACTATGTAAAAGAATTGCTTCGCTTCTTGCTGAACTATAGTTTTCTTTAGGATTAAGTATAGCATGTACTAAACTGCTTACAGCAGCATTATGGCATGAATATAGCTCAGATTGTACCTACAGCCTCCTTTAAGTACTTCTCTGCAAATTATCACATTGTGTGCACAGATCTGTGAGAGAAATGTTTACTCAAATAGATGGGTAAACAGGAGAGAGGGGCAAAGAAAGGAGTGGTGTAACTAGAGACCCAGTGGTAACAGTGGGCAGTGCACGGGAAATTTACTGCAGCAGAGGGTTCTCTTGTTTTATGCCAGCCATAATGCTGACAAATCAGCCAAGTTTGGAGCCAGTAGGCGTGATGTGGACCCTTGCTGCTTTTTTATAAAGAAGATTTCAAAATTTAAGCGTGCCACATATACTCCTTTATTTATTGGGTCAAGGTGTGATATTGCATTGAAACTGCCTCTGGGCCCATCCAATTTCATACAATAAGAGATAAGTAGATTCGAGGTATGTAATGGAAAACTGAAAATTAGCTGGGGAGTTTGCAAAGGCCGTTTTATGAGCTTAAGATTAAAAATGAATAAACTTAAATGTATATTTTGGCTAAATGACAGGCAGATGGTAGAAATCTACAAATATTTGGGGGGTGAAAGCATTCTTGGCAAATGCATTTCTGTTGAAATCAAAATAACTCACAGTAGCTGGTCAACTGCTTTAGACTTTTGTTACCAATGGAAAAATTTCACACTTTCAATGTTTTAGAATACCTCTCTAATTCCTAGTTTCAAAAAGATTTTCTTTTTTTCCTGTTTTAGTTTCTTTAGAAATAAATCCAAATAAATAAATACACACACACACACCAAAAAAAGGGCAATGGAATTTTCCTTCCAAGATTATTGGAAGTGTTTCAGTTTTGCTGTAATTTGGAGCAAAGCCAGAGCATAAAATCCTTGAAATGGGTATCACTGATGCAGTTCCCCAGGAGCGTGGGTAGGGCTGCGTTCAGAACTGCACTTCAGCTGGGCTCCCTTGAGACGTAGCAGCAGCAGTAGCAGTGCCACTAATTGCCAGTTGCTTCAGTCCAGCTCATGTGCCTGCAGGCCAGGCTGGGAGGAGGTGACTGGGTGAGTGGTTTCAGCATCCTGCTGGGCCCAATGCCACCAGCAGCACCCTCAGGGTGCCTTGCTAATTATTGCACACCTTTAGGAGATTCTTTGTGCACATGGAGGTTTCTGTGATATACGTTGGTGCTTAGGGTGTCATTTTTGCGCTGCAGAAGTTGTTTTTTTGTGTGCATCACTGCAAGAATATCTATCTTGGAAAAGTGGTGGTTGTCACCATGTAGCTAACACAGTCTTTGTGATGATCTTTCACTTTACAATAAGGTGGAGTATTGCGTTTTTTTTTGTGTTTTTTAACAGACCACTTTCACTATTAAAGGCCAGAGTCTGTAAACTTAGGTCAGCTTCAGTAGGGGTCTTGTATATTTGATATTTATAGAAATACAAAATCAGATTATCACACTGAAATCAAGAATTTGAATGAGTTGTGCACTAAAGCTGCAGAAAAAAGACTTGTGATTTTCATCCTTCTTCAAGTCTTGCAGAGTTAACTCTGGCTTCCTGCGGGACGAGAGTTTCTGCGTGTTCCATTCAGTGCTTGGTCCCCTTTGCTGAAGTCCTGCCTTTCCTGCGAAATGTATGTTCAGGGACCCTTATTCCTCTTATTCCTTTAGGTATGCACGTTGCTCCTGCTCTGGATAATCGCTTACGTGCATTAACATGGGATGGAGACACTTTTTAAGTGCTTGTAAAGAGCATGCGGTTTTGCAGAGCTTTGGTAAATAGCTACCTTAGCTGCGGCTTTTAAAACAAATTTATGAGTTTGTCTTTTTTTGACGTAGTGACCTTTACAATAGTAAATACAAACTGCCCTACAGTGTAAAGACATTGTTTGACATTTTCAATTGCAACTCAAGAGAATTATGTGCATTCAGGAGCAAGGACCAATTTACCCAGTTTCCTTTGGAGCTAGGTCCTCTAACCATCTTTTCAGTAGATTCCTTGCTAGAAATGGAAAGTACATTTGTCTTTGCTAAATATCTTAGCTCTTAAGTTTAATTCTCTGTAAGACCAGCCTTGTTGGGCAGGATGGGTAATGATACCCCTCTCTGCAGGGCACTTGGAGAAGGGCACTCAGAGATTTTCTTGTGCTGTGAAGCTGAGGTCTTACAATGAGCATGGCCTTTGAAGGTATTATCTAGCAAAAAGTGCAGCTGTACAGTTTTTACTGTGATATACTGGGTTTCAAAGAAAAGCTTTTTATCATAAAACATTGTACTCTACATGTTACAACGTGACAAAGCACTTTTTAAGAGGAAACCCCTCAAGTGAATATCTTGGCAGTGGGGAAGCAGAGAGAGGTTTAACGTTCCTATGTCTACAGAAAGAAGGGCACTTAAGGTTATTATAGCCATAATGGATAATTAGTGGATGGAAAATGACAACTTGCAGAAGTTGCAGAACACGATGCTTTGGTCCAAGTCGCAATTAGAACTGAAAACATAAATAGCAAAAAATGAAATGAGACTTGAGCTGTTTTCAAAAGGAACCTTAAAAGTAAGGTTCAGCTGACTATGAAACAAAAAACGGTATGTACAGAAAGCTTCTAATAGCTTTATATAGCCTATTCTGAACGGACTGCTGAATTATATCAAACTGGATCTCCTTGTGCATGATGAAGCGATTTTCTAATAATAGATGAGGAGGAGCCGGAAATCTGTGCCAGTCTAATGAGAAAACAGGTTACGAACTCAGCTTTATTTAGGACTGAGACCAATTTCGTACTAAGATGAGGGCCATTAAAGTTCATTAGATTTGCCTAACAATATCAGCCAGAATTAGTTGAAAAATTGCATGGATTATTTATGAAATATGTGTAATCTGAAACTAGTTTGCTTTCAAATCCCTCTTGTGAAAAATAGTCTTTTATGAGGGTTTCATAAAGTTGTCATTAAATGGCTAGACCAAATGTATTTCAGACCATTTAGAAGATGCTCCATACAGCAGCAGGAAGCAATGTGTGTTCCTGCTGTGATGTTTTTGCCTTCCTGAAACAACGCAGGGGTTTTATATGTGTAAACAGAGAATTTCCCAAATATGTGTGGGTAAGCTTTCCTGAGCCCCTAGGAGCTCCTGTGCAAGGAGTAGGCAGCAGAGATGTCCGTGCGATGCAGACCAGCCCTTGCGAAGCCCAGGACTTGCTGCCAGTTGTGTTGCTCCATGCCGCAGGGCGCAGACGTGTCACTGACTACCCACAGTGTGTGGGTAGAGAGCAATTTTGAACTGAGCTGGTTCGTGGCATTTCAGCCATGCAGGGGCTCAGCAGGAGATGTTCTCTCTTGGTGAGTGGGGCTTATTGTGGCTGAACCTGTAACTTTTGCTGATCTCTTCCCTGAGTCACTTAACTGCTGCCTCACACAAGCCTTTCTGGAGTAGGCTGAAGCCCCTGGCTAAGTCAAGGGAATGTCCTGTGAGGTTGCTATAATAACATGGACCCTGGCTGCTTTGTTAGAAACCTTAGCTTGCCCTGAGCATGTGAAGGATTCTACCGTATCTTGCCTCTTGGTAGTACCTCTAGGCAAGCCAGAGCTCTCATGCTTAGGAAGCAGCATGCTTTTTCCAAGTCCTACTAGTCTATTTGTGACAGATAAGCCCTAAAAAGAATGATTGGAGTTTGTTATTAATTCTCTCTACTTTTTTTTTTCCTCAAAATACTAGGAAAGATTTTATTCCCTTTTTAATATGCTTATCAATCATATGGACAGAAATCCACATTTCTGTCTGGGTCAGTCATTTCTGGCTCAGTGACCCATTTTGGAAGAACGTAGGAGAGCATGAAAATAGATTTACTGGAATCTCTGCTTCTCAAAATGCAAATGACACTAGAATCTCCATGCTGTATGCAGGGACTACACCCCATGAGAGTGTCTTTCTTACTGCTTTTCCTAACCTACACACCATGTTTGATGCATCTTGTATTGCCAGGATGGGTCTGTGGAATGGTGGTGGGGGGATGGAGGAGGAGACTTTACTTGTATCTCTTTAAAAATCTAAGTATTATTTGCTGATTTGTGATTAAGTTTGAATACTGTGTTTTTAGGTTATGTTCAGTGGTGTCCAAGAATCAATGCTAATCAGTTAATGAGCTGACAAGGCTACATTTTTTTTCAGAATTAAAAAAAAAATCATTATTAGGTTGGGGAGTCAGCATTCTGCATGGAAAGAGTAACTTTTTTTCTTAAATAGGATTAATAAAGACTTCATTGATTTCATTAATGTCATGGAATTTGCCTTCTCTCAAATAGGATGTAATTTGGTTCTTATGTCACTCTGTTTCCTGGCGGTTACAAAGCAAAGAATTCCCAAGAAACATTGAGTTATTTTATCAGAAGCGCATAGTGCAGTGCAGGGTCAGATTATTTTTGGTTACAGTTTGAATGAGATATGAGATACAGATTCTTTAGCTATTAATACTACTGGTTCAGAAAAAAAAATCTCTTTGAAATATTTTAGGGATTAATTCTTTTGCAGATGACAGCCTTACTAGCATAACTTGTTGATCCTAAAACAAGCAGACACATAGCTCAAGGGAGGAGTTCAAACGGTTGTTTTTATTTTAACAATAGACCCTTTCAAAGTAGATAAAGTAACCAAATTATAGTTTTATTTGCAAAGAATATAACATTTAAAATTGTCATTCAAAAACTGTGAAGGAAAAACATGCTCTGTACCAAAAATCCTCATAGAAATGAATGATAATTGTATGAGATCCTTGGACTTCCTCTAGTTCAATAAAGACACAGCAGTTCTTCACTTAAAATTTTAAGAAACCTTCTTATCTTGTATGAAAGTGCTGGTTTTGGAAGCCACTTATTTTGGAATTTATTGTTCACAATCTGCAGTCAGTCGGTTGTCGTTGACCTTTTCCGTAGTCTGGATGAACAGATAATATGAAAATACAGTAATCCTAAACTGCTGCTTATCCCCTTCCCCCGCCTTTTTATCTTTTGTCTATTTATTTTAATTGGTATCAATTACGTTTGTCTTCCTAAAACATCTGTTGTAGCTCCTGGGGGATTTGTGGGTTTGATACAGGAACTCCCTAGTAAAATCTGTTGTACTGTGTTCATGTAAAGGGTCCCTTTCAGACTTTCATGACTCCTTTAATCTCTAAAATCTGTTTATCAGAATCTGTTTATCTGTTTATCAGAAAAACCCTAAAACCTAAGAAATTGCCTGGCAGCAAGGAACGTTCTGACTCATCATTTTGCTGCATGAAGGGTCTGACTTTCCTTACAGATCAAGGGAAAGATCATCCCCTCCTTAATTTTGCTCTCCCTTTGCACCCATATCTGTGTTGCTGCAGCAGTGAAACTTTGCCCTGTGATGTGTCACACTTGAGCTTGTCTCCTTTAGCTTCTGGGCTTTTGGAGCTTGGGTCCCCACTCGTGGCTCAGAGGACGGCGCAGCTTGTGGCAGGGAACAGGGCAGAGGAATAGGCGGGAGGGTGAGTAGGGACTACACCGTCCTGTGTGGTGCTTTCTTGTTACTGAAGAGCCCTTGGAGAAAGGCACTTCCCTGGCTGACGTACCCTGTGCTTCGTTTTCATGCAGCTCTCCAGCCCCTTCTCGGAGTTGGAGACTTCCCCTAGACAGTGGTTATTTTGCTCTGCTTTTCCTTTTAAAATTGTTGCCCTAGAGCTGTAACCTCCCTTAAAACAAAACAAAAACCTACTTATTTGCAAGAAAACGCTTCTAAATGGGATAATTTCCCGTAAATTCCCCATGACCTACCTCCCAACTGTAGTGGTAAGTAATGAGTAGTAATGAACACATACTCATCACCCAGTTCTAGCAGCTTTGTAAATTGTGTTCTTACATTATAGACTAACTCCTGAATCCCTCAGTTCTTTAATAAGATGTCCCTCATTTTGAAGTAACCAAGTGCGTGTTTGTGTATTTTTTAAGGTTGTCTGGTTCTTGGCTTCTTGTGGATCAGTTGCAAATGTCTGTTTTGTGCATTCTGTTGGATGAGTCAAATGATCATATCTTTCAAAAGTGTTTCTTATTAGTTATATATTTGGATTTTCTTCAGCACTTTGTAATCAAGGTGATTGGTCAACACACTTGAATTTTGGAAAAAGCTAGATCCATGTAAAGTTAACCAGGATGGAGTTTGCTACATTTAGAACAGGCATCCTGTGGTTGGCTTTGAATTTACAAGAACCAGTTATTTTGTATTAAAAATTAGTCACGGTGTGGCATTATAAAACGCGTGCTGGTGATGCTGGTTCTCCTCGGGGCTAAGACTACAGAACAACTGTAGGTGCAGAGGCCAGTTTGGGCTTCACTGCTGGATGGCCTCGTCCTGTTGGACCATTATGGCAGTTCTCCTTTTGGAGGGAAAATCCTGGTCCTGTCCAGAAGTTTGTTACGGTTGTTCAAGTGGGCAGTAAGAAGTAGTTTTGATTAAGTGTGGTAGTCTTGCCGGTAAAGCTCATAATGAACCCTTTTCTCCCCAGGAGAATAATTGTACTGCAGAGTTTTGTAGCAAGTATCTGGATGATGAAGCACTCCACGCTTCCTCCCAATGAATTTCCACCAGTGTGTTGGTTTCGCAGGGACCTCCAAGCACAAAGCAAACAGAACGTAGCTACTAAGGATGAAGGTACATGGGGCTGGCCTGCCTGCTGCGACGTCCCTTCAGCCACAACCCTTCGCACACCAGGAGGCTGAGCTCCCTCTAGCCAGAGCTGCCTCCAGGCTGCCTATGTGTGCTGCGGGACACTGCCATCCACCGCTGCGTTAGCACTGCTGGCCTGTGTAAATCTCAGGGCTGCATGTTGCTACACATCAGCTCTTCATTGG
Organism: Tinamus guttatus; assembly: GCF_000705375.1. The sequence continues at coordinate 209,952 of NW_010588828.1, read as the reverse complement.
TTTATAAACAGAGTCCTGTAGGAATGTGGCAATACTTAACGATGTCCCTGAATACAGGATTTTTTAATATGATTTTTCTTCTCAGTTGACAGATACATCAGCTGAGAAGCAACCAGACTGTTCCTAGTTGAATATGAATTTGGGAAGACTGATGCACATTGCGTAGTCTAAAATTCTAAAATAAGTAACTCTGAAGCTATTTGCTCTGAAGTTGCCAGACTTCACAGGATCTGCATAAATAACTGATGTACAAAACGAATCCACTCTCTGAGTCGAGCCATATGCCAGTTCCATGATCTCCAGCATGGGAGCATTAGGCATATGGACCATTCCCTAATATTTCAGTGGAGCACATGTTGGATAGGAGGCTGCTGCCCCTGCCTTGGGGAGTGGCTTCTGTTCCCCTCCATAGGCTTTGGCCCAGGCACCATCTGTCTGAATTGTTCCCCATCTTGATGGTAGGCATGTGGTGATAGGAAAACAGACTCTAATCTTGCATAATTTTATATAGCATCCGGTGACCCATTAAAATAACTAGAATAGAAGTTACAGTTTGGATAGCAGTAAAATAAGTGCAACAAAAATATTGTATAAAAATCACAGTAATAAAGGAAGGCTTGTATTGGAAAGTTGGTTTCCCAGAGAAAACAGGGTCATATCAGTTCTTCTGAAGAAGTCTTGTGCATGAGAAAAAAGATACTGGGAAAACTCACGGAGCCCTAGAAGGGGAAGGACAGGAAAGAAAACCCCTTTTCTTCCCCTCCCCTGTTTGTTTTTCCCAGTCAGGTACCATGAATTTGCCTCGACACTTTCAGGAATGATCTAACTATCCAAATGGCTTAGAGAGCTTCACTACTAAAAGAAAATGATCAATAGGATGAGATATTAAAAAGGGAAATTTTCCCCTACTTATGCTGGACAGCACTGTCAGCTCTCTATTGAATTTATGATCTACAGGAAATTAAACACTGACAGCATCAGCAGCAAAGAGAAGCGTATATTGCTTATGGTTAATGACTTGCTAGATTTCTCTAAATCAAGCTTTGTATACATTGGTACCACAGCTTTTTTATCAAGTAACCCTTGGATAACAAGCAAATGAAAAGGGCTTTTATAAGTGGCAGAGTCATGTTGCTAAATTTCAGGTTCTGAATTTCCAAATCTTTGCCTCTTGTCTTGACAGGGTTTGCTTACATGTGTAGTATATTTTGTCTGAACTGTCTAATTGCTCTATCTGTATGCGTATGCAAAGCTCTAGAAAAAGAAATGCTGAAGCAATTTGCTATCCAGCAAATTTGGAACCGTTCGTTACATAGATGTTTAAATTCATAATTAAACATCTAAATTAATGCTGCTATTTACAAGGATGCTGAGCCCCTTGGAGTTCCTTTATTTGCTTGAGATACCCTGATGTTCAAATTAGGCACCAGCTCATGCTGTCTGCAGCTCTAATCAGATGTTTCTCTTGACTTTGCCACTTCTAGAGCTGCAGGCTCCTTCAAGCTTCAGGCATAAACAAATTGATTGCGACGGGGACTTCTTAGGTTGCTCCTTTTTTAAAATACGCAGTAGGGGCAACCTAGTGGCAGGTTGGCAGCATTTTCCTTGCAGTGCTAGCAAAGGCTGATTGCCTCTTGGGAGTTTCCTATAGGTTGTACTGGGGAAGGCTCCTCAATGATCAGGGCATGATGTCCT
>NW_010588828.1:180072-208236 GCF_000705375.1 Tinamus guttatus | reverse complement strand
TTCTCTGAGACTGTGGTCAGCCAACAACCTTCCCTGGTTTGTGTGAGCAGAAAGGACTAAAGCTTGGATTGTTTTGGGTGCTTGGTTGGGACTTTTTTTGCTCCCTGTATTACGTGAAGCCTCTGTGGTGTTACAGCAGAAGGAGAAATAAAATTCAGGTCAAGTATGTAACATTACAGTGCATTGGCATTGGATTATAAGGAGAAAAGACATAAGTACATTATGCAAGTATATTTTCCTTATGAACTACAGAAAAAAATCAGAATTTCTGTAAGAACCTCTTTACTCCATTGCTGCAACAGAGCAAGAAGCAGCTGGTGGTTCTATCAGTATTCTACAAACAAATTACAAGCATCCAAATGAAGTGAGAGACTAAATACAGCCAGTGAGAGCGGGAAGTGAGTGAAAAACAAACAAGCCTTCCCCTTATCTGCTTCCCACTCGCTACCCTGCCTTCCAAGACTGATCCCTCAGCGTTGTAACCAGCAACATACATTGGAGCAGAGGCTGTGGGGAAGCAGCACGCCTCACTGCTGCCCTGAAGGGTGCCCAGGGTTCATTAGGAAAGACGAAGGCTACTGCTGTAACACATGTGCAGCCACCTTCTTAGTAACAGCTGTTCTCCTACAAGACCTAACAGGGTCTAAACCACAATTTTTAGTTTTTTTAAAAAAATTTCCAGCCACCTGAGAAGGCAAATAAATTCACTTTGCCAAAAAGGAGCATATTAATCTTCTCACATTCACTGGGAGTGAGTCTTAAAGAAACTCAAACAAACAAAAAACCAACTCCCATATATTGGTCAGCATAATTTCAAGTATGCACATTGCTAACATTACTAAGCGTCTTCACTGGCATAAGGAAACTGTGTGGAGACAGGCAGCAAATCATTTGGGCTGGAAAATTAAAGATTACCTGCCATGAGAGGAATGGGTTTCTGGAACACCTTTCCAGTAGGAGCAGAAAAACAACTACTTTTAACAGGAACGTTTTTATGTTTTTATGGTGTTGTTAGGAAAAATTGATGTCCTAGGAGTTTTCTTCAGTTTTTAATTTTTTAGGTTTTTTTTTAGTCCTTTGTGTGATATGCTTCAGGTTTTAAAGTGTATTAAATTCAGTTCTTAGTAAAATTCTTCTTAGACAGTATCCCATTCTGACTTTCAAAACAATGTATGGGTTTTTTTGTTGTTTTGTGTGTCTACTTGGTCATCATGAGGTGACTTCCGCAAAGAAGAGGCATGATGGTAATAAATGTACTGGATATGTACTGGATAGGAAAGGAAAAATGCTATTGTGATCATACAATTGCAATCCAAAATCAGAAAAATATGGAGGGATAATAACAGTTCACAGTACTAAAATTCACGCTGCTGCTAGTTTGCAAAGAGATACTTGTTAAAAAGAGGACATTTCAGTAGTAACATCAGAGGCAGCACATATTAAAAGTGTTTAGAGCATTCAGATTTCAGAGCCGCTGTTCCAAGATTTCTGCAAAGTCTAACAGTCATCACTACAGAAGCTTCGGGGGGTTGATTTAAATTGTTATTTAATATTTTCTTCAAAAAAAAATACCCTAAAGTGGCCTGTCTGCACGACAGCTCGTCCTTTGTTCACCTGTGTCCCTCCCTCCCCTCAGCTGTGTGCAGTGCATGAGCTTTCTGGAGTGCGTAGGCAGAACCTTGCCATAAAAGGTATTTTCTTTCCACTATGAGATTAAGAAAGAAAATTATTCAGTTCTCCCAAGTAAAACTATGGAATAGGATGAATAAGATGAAAACAACTTGAAAGCTTCCAGAGAGCACTTACATGGTCTAGTGCTGATTTAGGAAGCATTCCTACTTAATTTGCTATGTTGAGAAGAGATTTGCAGCCTTGCAGAGGACAGCAATGTGATGCTGAATTAGGCACATCTGGTGAGGTAATGTTCCAGCATATCACAAACAGTAAGGACCAGTTTTAGTTTTGGTGACGTAGAGTGGAACAGATTCACTCACTTGCTAAATCATTAGGCTATCTTGTAAAAGAAAAACTGAGAGCAATAGCATAAACTCAGTTCTATATCCTGAAGTTCAGAAAGATGTTTTCTAACAGCATCAGGGCTGAATACTGAATACTCGGTCTGCTTTATGTAGTGAAGAGCACGAGATAAGGGGAGAGGAGGAAACACAACAGGGTCAAAAGAAGATGCCCTGGAGGTCTCCTTCATAGCCACTGAATAGGAAACTATGATAATAGAGGTTTTCTTTCTCATCACCTTCCAAATAGAAAATTTCAAAGACAAAAGCATTGCTTCAGGTCAGCCAGAAATGGGTTTACTTCTGTATTTTAACCCACCAGTGGCATAGTGAAAGGAGGAAGACTATTTCAATTCAAAAAATTTTGTTTAATTAAACATTTTGTTTAATTAAATTGTATTTGCCAAATTGAATTTTTAAATATACTTGGCCTCTGCTAATCTGTCTCCTGATAAATCTGCCTTCTGATTTTTGCTTGTTTGTTTCAGCTGGTTCCTGCTATGATACTTTCTTCCTTTCTGTAAGGATGCTCTGTTTTTCGTTCTTCCTCCTGACAGCACTGTTACTTGAGGGCCGCAGGTCAACATAGCATTGCTGCGCTCTATGCTGTATAGTTGTAGCAGTAGTCTGGGGTAGCATATCATTGCCCTCATCGTATTTCTTGGGATGCCTTGCACACCTTGGAAGGGGGCCTGCTCTGGGCGATGAGTTACAGACCTGTGTGAGAGGCTCTGGGTTTTTACCACGGGCACCCCATCTGTTCCTGCCTTACCAGTTGATCTTCTTGTGCGTCTTCCATAGCTCTGATTTGGAAATTCATGGCACTGGACTTGCTGCAAACTACCAATTTTAATTCCAAAATAGCCAGAAATCCCGCTCTGTGCTGCTGCTTTTTTAGCCCACCAGGGGCAGGTGACATCCTGCCCCTGGGTGAGGAGGGCTGCACGCACGGCTCCCTTGCACAAGTGCTCAGCAACGACAGCTTTCCTGAGCCGGTCAGCATCTCCCTCCTGCTCCTGCTTTCCAGCTCACTCGTTTTGAGCTGCCAGCATCCCTCCAGAAGTGCTATGTTAGGGGATTTGCTGCCTAGATGGGAAACTCATTATATTAAAAACTTTTGCCAGGTTGTACAGCTGTCTCTTAAGCAGAGCTTTCCATTGATCTCACTAGGGAGTCTGCTTTAAAACCACTGGCGTGGTTTGGCTCTGCTGTTATTTGAGAAAACCTGATTGCTAATCTCAATTATGGAGGCACGTAAAAAAATGTAAATGTACCTCATACAGATTATTACCTGCAGCTTTTGCAATGTGCTGCCTAAGATCCAGCGTGCTTGCTGGGAGTGGGGTAATGTGGAAGTGTGTTGGGGATGAGGAAGCCATCTGTTTGCAGAGGTACCTCCGCACTCACTGCACGTGGGGCTGGCTTGATAGATCCACACATCCTTTAGAGAAAGGCGGCATTAGGAGCTATGATTGCCTTATGTAAAACGCATATGGACATACGAACGTACCAGAGCTGCAACTGATGAGCAGTAGTGACAACCACTGATACCCTTCTTCCACAGATGGATTTAGAGTTTATGTTTAGATTATCTCGACTTCACCAAGGCTTTTGACACCGTCCCTCACAACATCCTCCTGGGCAAGCACCAGAAGTGTGGGATAGATGAGGGCACAGTGAGGTAAATTAAGAACTAGCTGGATGGCAGAGCTCAGAGGGTGGTGATCAGCGGTGCAGAGTCTAGTTGGAGGCCTGTAGCTAGCGGTGTCCCCCAGGGGTCAGTCCTCGGACAGGCTGGACAACTTGGGGGGGCAGTGAAAAACCTCATGCAATTCAACAAGGCCAAGTGCAAGGTCCTGCACCTGGGGAGGAATAACCCCAGACACCAGCACAGGCTGGGGACCGACCTTCTGGAGAAAGCCCTTTCGAGGGAGGTGATCCTGCCCCTCTACTCAGCCCTGGTGAGGCCGCATCTGGAGTACTGTGTCCAGTTCTTGGCTCCACAGTACAAGAGGGATGTGGAGCTGCTGGAGAGAGTCCAGCGCAGGGCTACAAGGATGATCAGGGGCCTGGAACATCTGCCCTATGAGGAGAGGCTGAGGGAGATGGGCCTGTTCAGCCTGGAGAAGAGAAGGCTGAGAGGGGACCTGATCAGTGTCTATAAGTAAATCAAGGGAGGGAGTGAGGAGGATGGTGCTGGCCTCTTTTCAGTGGTGGTCACTGATAGAACTAGAGGGAACAGCCAGAACTAAAGCACCAAAAGTTCCACAGGAACTTAAGGAAAAATTTCTTAACAGTGAGGGTGACAGAGCCCTGGAACAGGCTGCCCAGAGAGGTTATGGAGTCTCCTTCTCTGGAGATCTTCAAAACCCGCTTGGATGCAGTCCTGTGCCACGTGCTTTAGGTGACCCTGCGTGTGCAGGAGGGAGTTGGACTAGATGAGCTCTATAGTTCCCTTCCAACCTAAAGCATTCTATGATTATGAAAAGTCTGCATTTTTAAAAAATCTATCATCTCATATATTAAACAGTACATAATAAATAGTTATTAGGCAAGACAGGAAGATTCAGCAAAACCCATGCTGCTCTGGTTCCTTAGTGGAACATGTTCCTGCTCGGTTTGAGGCTGTGTTTTTTCTTTTTTTAGTTGTATGGAACTTTCCCTCCTTCAGTGTACTCCAAATTTTGTTTAAAATAATGTTTATTAAAATGAGTGGGTATTGAAATTTTCTGGTAAATATTTTCTACTGAAATTTTTCACTTGTTATTCGACCAACTCCCTGCAATCATTTCTGATCAATTTTTATCCAGATTACCCAAGCTCCTCAGCCAGTTAGCAAACACGTTTTAAACTAGTCAGTTTGCTCAGCAGCAGTGTCCAGATTGTCTGTTGGATAAACATTTTTTTTTGTTCTGTTCTATGCACTTTTACAGATTCTAGTGTTTGCTTACAGATGTAATTTAAGATACTCACCCAGTCAGAGGGATCATTATAAGAAGCAAGTACTTCCTTGAGAAGGTCAGGGAGAGTTTTTTTTCTTTTCTGTTGGTCAGCAATATGTTATGTATATGCTGCACAGCAAAACAGTGCATTAGTGACCATGTCTTAATTATGCATAACATCATTCTCTTTACTCTTTAGTGAGCATGTCACCACTTTACATTTAAAATCTGCTGTTGAAACATAAGCTTCTCTTTTCTGTAATGTCAGAAGTACTGCATCCTCCTTAAAATTAAGAGCATTGTGTGCTGCTTTTTATAAGCCCCTGGTGCTGTGCTCATTCACACCAGCATAGCACAGGAATAATTTACTGGCTACCTGAATTACATTTGCATAAAAACAGAGGATCATGGAAGATCTTGCCTGTTCTGCACGTTTTCCTGGTGTCATAATTTTATAAAAGTGCTGTTTGTTGCTGAGTAAATTATGCAAGTACCTGCTATGCTTTATTTTCAGACTTTCTGGGTTGCTTTCAACAAAAAGGATGAGTGGTGTCTTTTGCTTACCTCATTTGGGAGTTCTTGCTGTATTTTAGTTGGGTCTATAGTCTATTTTTAAAAATATTTTTAACTATTATTTTTATCATCCTAAATAATTATTTAATCACAGTTGCAAAAAATGGTTTCTGTTGATCAGCTTTACCTGCAAGAAAGCCCTTGGTCTCTATAATCAGTACTGTAGATTTTCGTGTTGAGTTTTAAATAGTTTGCACAGATAGTCAGAGATCTGTTCAGAGTCTTCACTCCATTTTCAGCACATGTGGCACTTGTGCGGCTCAGTAACACTTCATTTGGTGCTCAGGACAGCTCACTTAAAGCAAGCTTGAGGGTCTGCACCATTTCTTGTGATACCAATCAACATCACAACTTCTATTCCCACATCAGCATCACGTCTATTCCCCAAAGAGGGAATAGGTCAGCTTAGGCAGCTGACCTCCGTCTGAGGGACCTCTTCAAATCCAGTGATTTGCAGGGAGAGAGGAGAGACTGTGTCTCCTTTCCTAGAATTCCCTTCTCCCATATAACGGCTGAGTAAGCTGACTCTAGGCCAAGTACTGATGTTTTTAGTTTAATAGAAGGCAATAAAATGCAGTTTCAGAATAGAAGACTTGCACATTTTTAATGGGTCTGGTTGACCATAACTTTGTCTTGAGCACTGCTTCCTTAACAGCTCATGAAACTATGCAGAAAAAATATTTTTAAGTGTGTTGTTAAAATTAGGGATCAGAAATATGTTTATTCTGATCTTGTGAGTCAATTGCATTTTGACAAGAGGTCTCAAAGTGGTGAGAGTATGATTGCACCCCTGCCCCCAGCTGAAGAACATTTATCACTTGTCCTGCTGGCTCTGTGTTTGCATGTCTAACAGAAGTGTTGGTTTTCACTCACCTTTTTGTCGTAAGAGCATTGCAAGGATAGATTTCTCAAAATGCGCCACTGGACACGTAGAGAGTAAAAAGAGAAAGAGTCAGCAGTAAAATAGACTGTGTGGGACTGGAAAACTCAGTGGTGTCATAGATAGAAGTCATAGATTATCATCCTTAGTCCTTTGCCAAGTTCAGCTGTATCAGTGAGTGTAGCCATGCACTTCTGCACCCAGGTGGGCAGTACTGTTTCAGGTCAGGAAAAGAAAAAGGTAGGTCCTTTAAGCACTGTGTATAACCTGCTGTTCTTTCTGAACAATCCTTCCCAAAATAAGAGATTTCCCAAATCTCTAAAGCATTCAAGAGAGCAATTTTTATTAATTCGTAGTTGTCAGTCAGTACTAATACTAACGATGTGACAGGTCCCTGGTAGTTATGACATTTTGGTGTTCTCCCATCTATGCTCCGCGATCTTCACTAATCATCCCTTTCAGTTATATGCTAGTGTTTTTAGATTTTTTATGCTTACTTTATAACTACTTTTATTTTTTTATATTTTATATTTTGCCTTGTCGTTACAAAGCTCTAAGCCAAATAGCAGATTTCAGTCCGGCAGACTTGCCATTCCCATGGCAGAAGAAATTTCAGGTTGCTTCTCCAATGTGGAGAGACATAAATCAACGTCCTTGCTCCAGATATTTCTAAGCTCTCAACTGATCTGAATACAGGTATTTCATATGGGGGCCTGTTCTTCCATTTTAACTTTATGGTTCTCTGTAATCAATCGGCAAGGAAGTTTTCAGCCATCTATGGGACTTAGGAAAGGACAAGCAGGACCATGGATATGAGTACCACCATTTTGGTTTAATATGTGCTCCTCTTGCAGTACTGAGGCCCCTCTCCCAGTTCCCAACTTAAGCTTTCAAGGGAAATGTCCAGGCATCTGGCAGCAGGAACAGAAGGTAGACTCTACTGTGTCAGCACAGGGGACTTACTAAAGGGGAGAAATAGAAGGCTCAGCCCAATACTTGACTAAAACTAAATTTGCTAAATTTGTCTTAGCTTGAGGCCACAGTGCTCTTCATCCTGGCCAAAGTGGAGTGGTGGGACCTCCTCCTCCTCTCCACACTGTTTCCATAGGATGCTTAGTGAAGCCCCACCAGGTAAGACATGCCCTTGTTTCTCGTCACATCACTGCCTTTAGAAGTAATGAAAGATTACCCCCAGGATTCTGGGGAGAGGAGGCTATGAAACCATACTGAGAAACGCTGCACCTCCAAGGTAGAGCAGTAGGATTTCAGTTGCTCCAAGATCTGAATTGTGTGAAGTTTGACTCAAATTTAAATAAATTTGAAAAAAATCAGATAAAAGGCATCATGGGGAAGGTTCTCTCAAGGCTTCTTTTTACTTTGCAGCAGCTTTCCTACATGTGAGTTTTTAAGCCGTTGTTGTTGAAGGGAGGGATGGAGAGACCAGCTGTTGGACCAAGGACCCTGGCAATTGCCTTCTGCCCAATGGAAGAATTGAAATGGATTTCTCTAATCCAGGCATTAGTAGAAGCCCTTGTTGTACTGCTTGTTTTTGTCCTTTGTTTTCTTTTTTTTATCTCTTCTTTTTTCGGGATGGGCACTTTTTCCGGGCCTGTGTTACAGAGGCTTCTCTAAGGTCCTGTGAATGTGCCAGAAATGAGCCAGCACTGCGCCCATCAAAACCAGTGGCTCATCTGGCTGCTTCGGCAGAAGATGGATTGAGGTTTAAAACCGTTGGAGAGGAGATGATTGTTCCTTTTATGATTTCTCTTTTGTTATTACTCCCTCCTTCCCCTTTTCAGTGCCATTACCGTGTGGATTTAATCCTCTTCCACATCCATTAGCCACTAATGCTGCATTAATGTGGGCTGGCTACATGAGATGCTCCCTTGTGTACGGTCCTCCCAGCTTCTGCAGCATGTATAGCAAAAGCAACCTGGTTCCCCATGGCTTCTCCCATCCGCTCCTAATGTATTTACCCACCCTGCCCACTCCTCCTAATCAGCTTTAGCACTGTCTATATTAATGCTGCCCCTGAATAAGGACTGGAGGCGGAGAGATGAAATATTGAAAAATTGACTCTGAAAAGACCAGAAGCCAGAAGCTGATGGAAAAACCTCGCTGAGGGTTGTGTGATCTTCTTCAGGACTCTAATCTAGCACTTGTAAATGGTCTAATTAGCAAAAAAAAAAGAAACAATCCTACTAACTATAAGTTTAAATGGTCTTAAGAATCCATCTTTTTTTTTTTCCCCCTCCCTCTCTCCCCCAGTACTGTAATCCATTGCATCTTTTCGGACTACTTTTGCTATTTTCATTTGGCAGTTTTACTAATTTCTTTGTGAATATAACAAGTACTTTTAGCTTGAACACCTCTTTTTTTTTAAATTTGATGAAAATAGAGTATTTGGTTTTCGTTTTATATTTGTCTCTGCAATGCAATATAATATTTCCTCAGTATTCATATTGAAATTGTCAGATGTGTATGTGCGTTGTTGAAATCACTGTAGAATGCTGAATAAATTGTTTGAGACATCTGTGAGCAGCCTCAAATGACAAAGAAGGATGGCTTTAGTTTTGTGCAGAACAACTGCAATGGCATGAAGAATAGCCAAGGAATCTTGTGAAATAATCTTTTAAAAATGCACACTTTTTGTACCCTTGTGTTTCATGTGCTGTTGCCCTCCAGAACAAGCTTGCCCGTCTTATCAAGTGAGTACATGTTGATTTGTTAAATATAGAATTCTCGGTCTTTACTCGGGAAGGAGTTGTACCTTTATCTAAACTTCTTATTCCCTCATGGAGGAAGGATGGAGATCTAAGAATAGGTCACTTATGTAAATACATACCACGCACAGAGATGCAGGTGTGTAGAGGGCCGGTGTCCTGGTCTCGGAGGAGCCTGTGCCCACTCTGCTGCACACAGTAAAGGTGGGGGACTCGCATCCCATGGCTCTCAGGCAGGTCTCTTGGGGCTCCTGGCTGCCCCGTGGCACCCATGGGATCCCATATGGGATCCACTCCCCCACTTGGCACTTCTCTAATTGCAGAATTTACTGCTACACATTAAAGAGATTAATGCAGATGGGATGAGACACGCGTATGTACGTGGAGCATGTCTGGCAAGAAAATCAGCAGGGAGATTTGCAAGTTGCATTCTGCAGAAAGCCTTAATTGAGGATGTTTTTGTATATTGTGGTTCAAAGGAGGGAGGAGGAAGATGTGTTCTTCTAGGAGGAAGATGTGTTGTATCCAGTCTGTGCTTATGCTGCTAGTAGTGTCGTGCTTACAGTGAAACCCAGGGGAAAACTGAAATGGAACCAATTCTAGTAGGTGTTTTGTATAAAGATCTGTTTACTAACAAACTGAATAAATGTAATGTGTAATATAGCAGTTACTACATTAAAGTTGCTCGTTCTCAGAACTACATTCTGTTTTATTTTACATCTAGAGAGCAGCCTTCTGCTACCAAAATATTTAGTGGAAATTGTAACCCTTTTTTTTTTTTTTTCCCCTCATGTGGTAAATTTACCACCTTCCTACAGTAAGAGATAATGCTTATTCACATACATATATGTTTAACCTTTGTTAATTTGTATGTAGTTCATCAGTTAATACATCAGGGGGACACTTCTCTGTTGTTAGTTTTCGTAAAATGTTTAAACACTCTCACAAAAAAATGATATGGGCAAATTCCATTTTGTTTGTGAAAGGCAAATGATGGTTGCATTTAGGAAGGTCTCCAACTCATATTCTTCCGTGGAAACAAAATCTTACCCAAGGGCTAGTGAGATTCACTAGGCATCTTAATGCCAAATAAAGTTAATTTTTTGTTTGTTTGTTTGGAGCGGATATTCCTAACTGTTATGTCCTCTAAGTGCAATTAAACATCAGTCAAAGCTGTGACACTGAAGAGTCTAGCATCTTGAATACATATTCTTATAAACAGAGGTAGGAGCGATTTTTTCTTTTAATAGGCAATGATTGATTAAAGGCCATCACACTCTTGCAGGCAAACACCCTACCACTGAAGTCAGGGTAAAAAAGGGAAAAGGATGGCCTTGAATGGGGCAAAGTTACTCTCTGGGAGTATTTCGACCTTTAACACAACCAGCACAAGGTTTGTTGCTTTGCATTGGTACCAGTGATATGTTCAGGGTTCTTCACAGTCACTCGAAGGTCCTTCTCCAGCAAATGTAGCACAACTTTAAAAAAAAAAAAAAAAAAGAACACCTTTTGGGAGTTGAATTGAAATCTGGCTTGGGAATCTGTATTTGAGAGCTTTATATTTGTTTACTCTGCTTGTTTTCTGTTTCACCTGTAGGACTTTTCAGCCACATAACAGAGCTCAAGCATTGTGGGGAGAAAACTGAAGATAGATGAGTAGAGAAATAAGAGAATTTTGCATATGTCAGAAGGCAACAGGAGGTTTGCTCTGGAGATGTTCTCAGATCAGAAGAGCAAAGCAAACGTGCAAGATCAGCAAACGACACATAGTTATCATGGAACAATCTTTAAATTCTGCTACTGTCTGGATTAGGATCATGTGGCTTAGTAAATGAGAATACAGGCAAATACGCATTTTCTAGGACACACACTGCTTTACAGCTTCAGTCCTTGCTCAAATTTGCTCAAATTCAGCTCCCTTACAGATGGGCAGTAGGTAGCAGTTTGATAACACGTTGCAAAACAGAGGGAAGAAGGGGGAATTTTTCTAAAGATGTTGACCTAAATCTCTAAAGAAAAATGCTGCAGTGCGAGCAACAAATTGAGTGTTAAATACATATGAAAGCATGCACATGTGGTCACACTCTATGTAATTTATTTTATCTGTGGTAAATTGGTAGGATGCAAAGCTACAATTTCACTGATTCTAGGCATTTCAGACCCGAGGCGTATAACCCTTGCACATTCCTCTCTGGCAAAGCACAGGCTTTACAGAAAACTGCTTATGGGGTGAAGAGATTTTTTACAGGTTATGAATATGTAGTCTGGAAGGGTTAAGTTTATACATATAACTATTACAGCCTGATATGGCAGAGTAACCTACAGGCAGAGGCAGTGGCCATAGCCTAGCATTTCCTGTATTATATCATGTTGCCAGGTATTTCTTCAATATGGGGGACTATAATCAAGTGTCAAGTTTAACTGTAGTCAGTGTATACTATCAGTATGTGACTACAGTAAGAGAATTTTTGGTTTGTGTTTGTGAATAGTTATTGAAGGTAAATTGTTAAGTTTGATTTGTAGTGCACTCTAACATAGTTGTTCTATGATTTGCACACATTTAAAATACTTCACCTTTGCAATTAGTAATAATGGTGATGCTTTTTGTTCACTTTTCTCATTTGAATCAACAACAATTCAGTGTCTTCACTGTAACAATGATTATTGAGGATTATTTCAGTGCGTACTTTGGCATATGTATTTGTATTCACAGAGTTCAGTACTTAAGCTTGGTGTAAATGTGCTTTTCAGTACAATCCTGGCTTTATTAGATCAGGCTTTATTAGCCTGCCCCAGCTTCATGAGGGCAAGGAAATGCAATCGCGTTGTGCATAATAATATTTTAAGGAATTGCCACAATCTGTTTCAGAAGGCATTTTTAGGGTTATTTTCCTCTTCAAAATATACCGTAGAAACTTAAAAGACTTCACTGGAAGACATCACAAAACATTGTGGAAAAGCTATCATAGTTTTCCAAGATTTTCAGAAGAAATCAAGCCATTTGCCCCAATGTAAAGCACAGTAGTTGCATATATGCTAGAGAATAATGGGTGGAAGATCTTGCGTTGGTCATCATAAGCAAGAGCGTGTGAGCTTCTGCATCTGCACAGGGGCTGAGGAGTTCTGTTTCTCCTGTAGGGATGATGGCAACATTGCAAAATGCTGATACTGGGAGCATGAAAGGTACTGTGCTGGGAGGCTACCGCGGGATCAGAGTGCTGCTATACGCATGGCAACGTGGTTGCGGATGCTGCTTTCTGCAACGGATAGTGAGGTGCAGACTGCACAATTCATAAACACGATTCAAAACTCCAGATATTTCGTATGGATTGAGGGCCACTTTCATAATTTCAAATAATACGTTTCCCTGTTTTCAAGTCTGAGTTCACAAAACATTAGAAATGAGCCATGAGCAGCACATATAGGGCAATTTAAGCACTGATTTATATTTTGACTTTAATATTGCCTCTTTCAAAAGAACTTGCTGAAATTATTTTTTTTCCACAAACTATTCCAATATTGATGAATTGAGAATCTAGGCAGGAGCACAGGGCAGATGACATTGAAGGTCTTCCCTATGTAGTGCTGGAAATCCATTTAGAAAATAACCGAATGCATCTACCCATTTACTGTGTTGGTAAATGTTCATTCAGGAAAAGGTGAGCAGCAGGTGATTTATAACAACTTTCACTTTTTCCTCTTTGCTATATTTCAGTGAATAAGAAAGAATTGGATAGGCACTTTTTTTCAATGTTTCAGAGATCTTTTTTCCACACTTAAATAGAAAAAAAAAAGAGAGAAATGTCTGAAACACCTTTCGCCCTTTAGTTTTTTTTAACGAAACAAAGAGTTTGACTGTCTGACCATTTTCATATGCTCTCTTTTTTTTTCATGATTTGCCTTGTCATTGTGGTTAACTAAGATAGCCCTTGAAACTCCAAATTTCAAGTTGAAAAAAGTAGTAAAATGGAAGCCCTTTTTCCTCCTCAAAAATTGATGCTTCGGGGTTTGAGTTCTTCCTCATGTTCCCTCCAAGATAAAGAAATGGGAGAAGATACCAGCCCAGTTTTGTGTTCTTCGTAGGTGCCCTATAAGGGGACTAGAAGTAGAAGACATTCTAATAGTACAAGACATTTTTTAATGGAAGGTATTCAGAATAGCTGCAAATCCAGTTTAAAAGATTTTAGAGAATACTTCTCTGCCTCTCTTGCACAGCCTGCCTTGGTCACAATTTGATTTATTTAAATGTAATGGATTGGGTTTATCAATTGCTTTTTGTCTCCCAGGCAGTAGCTGAATGCATACAGGTAATATTCTGTATTGAGCTGGTGTCAAATACAACACAACAGAAAGTCATGGAATGACTTGTTCAGAATAAGTTGCCCCTGGTAGTAATTCATGTGGGGTGGAATCTGCACTTGTTTAGGGAGTCTTTTTGCTGCTGAAGTGAACAGGAGCTTTTATTTCTGTGAAATATCTACAGGATCAACCCCTTTCTGGTAGTTGTCCACTTAAACTCTCACACTAGTATCTTCCAGAAGCTGCAGTTTAGAACAGGTTTATATAAATATGCTGTTTAATGGGTAAGTGGATCGAAGTGAATGCTATATGTATTACACAGTCTACTATTACCCTAACTATTTTGGGCTTTAAAGTTGGAAAGGAAACAGGTAGAAAGCAGTCTTGTGTTAAAAGCAAGACAGCATTTGTTATAAATGGTAATTCAGATGTTTTACTAATAGACACGAAGCTTATGATGGATAGTTTGTTTGACGTGGCTTTGATAAAATGGGGAAAGTCAAAGCTGAAAGGAATAGCTTCCTAGCACTTATTGCCTCAGGATTGATTTAGATTTATGCAGAAAACGTTTAAGATTAGCTTATTTTCCTAAGAATTAGGCTTGGGTTTGGTTTGTACCTACTCACATCTCCAGTTTTAACTGTGTCAATTAAAGCAACAGGAACAGTCCGGCCTTCTGTCCCTTCCTGCGTTTCCTCTAACCCTGGCTGCTTTGGGCATTCGCCACTTGGGCCACCCTGCTCGGATCTCACACTAGTTGCTGAAGGTTTCTGTGTGTCATACGCATGGATAATACTTTTCCTGTGTTGTCCTAGGTCTCATTTCACAGCTCAGGCCTTGTATTTTGCTGCTAAATAGCTGTAGTTGTCACACCAGCTTACCAAGTCTCCTTAATGGGTAATGTCTTTTCATCTTCATTGTATCGGTGGAGAAAAGGAAGTTTAAAGAAGCTATATGATAAGTCCATCTTGTATGTCACAGGCAGCAAAAAAATTCACCTCTTTTAATGTGGGCGCTCTTCCTATCCAGTTGTGCTGCTCAGTTATTACATGGTGTCCTTAGAAAAATGCTGAAAGTCTATGTGGTGGAGAGAGGTTCTGAACCAGAACCCTCATGTGTATGTGGGGATGTAGTATGCTATAGACTTAGAAAAAGAAATGCAGATGCCAGTAACTTTTAATAACTTGCAAATGATTACATGGAAACTTAGAATTGGCCGGGGAACAGGGCAGGGTTGGTTTGGGAGGGATACGGGCTCAGGGTGTGTATAAATATCTACAGAGACCGGCCTGGGGACATGCGTGTTCCTACTGCGCCCCAAGGAAGCCTGTCCAGGCCAGACGAGGCTCATGTCCACGTCTGTGTATGGCTAGAGGAAGAGTTAATCTGCCCTAGATTAAATCAGCTATCTCTTGTCCTTACACAATAGTTCAGTGGCTATCAGCATTTCCAAAATAAATCCTTGCAGAAGCTGAACTAATCTGTAGCTGAACTGTGCAAAAGGCTTTGGAACTTTGGAGGATTTTATGTTTTCATGCTTGTAAAACTAGAATGACTTTTCTTTTGTATGCTAAATTTATTTATACCTCTAATCGAAAATACAGTTTCGGCTTTTTGGGGCTTTTGAGAGAACTACTCACTAAAAATGATGAGGTAACTAGAAATGCAGTTTATGATCCACATTCACTCTGTTGGCTGATATTTTTTTTCAGACCTATTCAGCTTATGCAAGCTCCATGTAACATGACAGTTTATTCCCTGCCAGACAGACTTAAAGCAATTGCATAATTTTAAGATACTGAGGTATCTTACATTTTTATGAGAAGTCTTTTTTTTGGTTTAAATTTTGTATGAAATAATATTAATTCCAGCTACATTGAATATGGCCTTCATTCTGTATGTTTTACTTGGTCAAAATTTCCCATAAATATTAAATATTTTTTCTGAGCAAGACTTTCAAGTGTCTTAATAAATAAGAATATATTTCAGTTGAGAACAGCCAGATCTTCAAGAAGTTGTTAATCGAACAACCTAAGGAGCAATGCATGCTATTTACTGATCCAATATTGACAGTAATTTTAGATGCATAAGAGGTTTTTAATATTTTAAGTTCTCCCTTATTTGTAAATGCCTATTCTTAGAATATCTTTTTGTTCTAAATGAATTCCAAGGAATAAGTCAGAGTAGAACAGAAATGTGATACTGACAATGCAGTTCACCATGAAGAATCATAGAATCCTTAAGGTTGGAAGGGACTTCTAGGGATCATCTAGTCTAACCACCTGCACACACGGGGTCTCCCAGAGCATGTGGAACAGGGCTGAGATGAAATGACTTAAATATTCAGGTCTGTTGTGTTCCCAGATATATAGGATGTATGCAAGCTGCTTTTATAAGACTTATCAAGATACCTAACCGAACATCTTGCAAGTTTAGAGAGATAACAGACTGTATATAAGATCTTTCTTGGATTCTGTATACTCTACCAGGCACTTCCTTTTAGGGCACAATTTGCTTGCGAGGCAGCTTTGAGAGACATATCCTGTATTAGGCCACCAGGACAGAATTTTCCTGTTGCCCCACAGTGTTTTTTCCAGTGCGAATACCGATTCACATCAGCATGAGCTTACCAGATACCAGTATCTCCCCTGAGCCAAGGATTCCTTTGACTAGATACGTCATAGTCTTTGACATATCTAAAGCCTTCTACCACCAGGACGTTACCTCTTACGTTATCAGAGGATAAGGTAAGATTGCTATACTGGTAAGAGAATTGCGTGACCCCTTTATTTAGAAGCCATAAACTTTATTATTATTATTATTATTGGTGTCACCCATGTGAGGATCCAAGAGTCGTGCATCTCAATGCTGCTGCTGCTTTTTTCTTCTTTTCCCTCAGCTACATTGCTTTCTTGAACATCTCTCTTGAATATAATGTGAGTTATTATTTATGTTCACGAGGGAATATAAATTGCAAGCATACAACTGACTTTGATGACCTAGTTTGTTTCTCTGTTTGAGCTAGCCTATGATTCAGGATTATCTGATCGCAAATACGATGCTTCCTCTGATCAGAATAATGAAGACTTTGAAGCCTCATTTAGATATGAAATATTAGTGGAAAATATTAGTTGAAAATCAAGACCTGGCTTTAAGTTCTTAGAAATGGATAGTGAGTCCTTATCATTTAAAGTACTCTGAGAAGACTCAGCTCTCAGAGAGATTAAATTACATCAAAAGACTTGTAATTAATTTATCATTCGAGTAAAGTAATGCTAACCAAAACCTTTTAGTTTTATATCAAACTGGTCAAAGGGACTATATTTTTTCAAGACAGATCTGAAAGCTAGCAATTTGTGGATAGTTTCCTAGTTTCAAGCTGCTGGCCAGCTTGGCAGAATGCTGGGGCGGGCATGCCATGCTTTTCATACTGAACATCGATCACGGTCTTGTGAAAATGTTGTCGCGGCAGCGGGCAGGCTGCTAACTGAAAGTGTTACCCCTTCTAGTGCCTTTTTTGAGCTGCGCGTGAGTCATTCGTGCTGCCCGTTAGCTTTGGTTGTTGCATACACCTTCTCATCACTGAATGAAGGTGAAATTTTGATTCCTTTAGTACAGTTCCCGCTAAATGTCATGACTGCTTTCAACCCTTCAAAATGTATTATGTGTCAATGGAAGATTAATACCTTTGAGCTAAAACAAAGGTTTTGCTTGGTTCTCTCAGAGCAGTTTTGTCCTAATCCAAGTCTGTCGGCATACAGTGGGTTTACAGTGGCTGAAAAGGAAGCACAATGAGGACCTTGGTTTAAATTAAGACATTTTTTATGTTGTCACTCTTAGAAAGATGATCGTGCTGTGGCCTCCAGAGACTGAACTGTGAGGTGCTGAGCTCTTTTGAAGAGCAGGCCCATGAGATGTGATTATATGGGACCTGCTATTATATGGCATCTGTTCTTTCAGCTCCTCACACTGGCGTATATAGTCCATGGAGCCAGGATTATACCCATGACTAGTTAGTTCCTGGGTAGCCTCCTCACAATGACCTCTGAGTGTCCTGAGTTACTAAGGGACCCGGATGCTCCATTACACACAGACGGGAAGTCTGATTCCCCTTCACTTTGGCACTACCTGTTTCTCTGGTTTCTGGCCCTAATATTTACACTTATCCTAGCAATGGCTATTAAAAAAAAAAAAGGCATTTATTGTTATTTTGCATTGATTCTTGCTGAATTCAGACTGGCCACAGTGGCAGAGGAATCTGTTGCTGTCATTGCCCTTGATGTGCTTAGCCTGGATAGAAAGGGGACGATGCACAAAAGCCTAACATTGAATTTCATTCACTGGGGCTGTCATACCAGCTTAGTCTTTGAGTGCTGCATTCTTAAGCAATAACAAATAAGAAAATTAAATGAATGGATTAGAGCAAGCGAGTAGAATATAATGCTTGAAAGATTCAATTATTTAAAAGAAAATATAAGATGAACTATGAAGGCTTTATTTTACTTTTCTCGGTCAAGCTTCAAAATATCCTCTGAGTCACTAAAGGAGACAAGCTGATTTGTATTTTATTTCTGAGTTTTTTTGTGAGTGACACAGCTATGTGAGCTTTGAACCACTTTGCAGAGACAGAAAAAAGTACCAAATGACATATTCCTTTATTCCTGTTGATTGGCAGAAAGATGAAGCAAAAACAAAATTTGTAGGATGCCATGAAAGAAGGTTGCAGTGCTATTTAACCAATAGGACATGATATTCCAAAGAGAAGAAACATTTTAACAAAGCTTAAAACCTCCTTTTTATCATCCTTTGACTTATTTTTCTCTTTTCAATATAGTCGGCTGTTCCATGAATTCTCAGTAGTGCCATGCCCAACAGTACCTTGCAATTAAAACAGATGGCCCTATTACCGTAGGTTTCTCTGCAGCAGAGCTCAAAGATGCTGACTATTTTTGCAGCATAGCATTTGTTTCACGTTGCAAAAGAAAGCAAATGCCTTTCTAATGTCATGTCCTGACGTGGGGCATTGAGGCTAATCAAATCATCCTAAAAACGGTCTTCCTTTTCTTTGTCTTTCTCTGCAGTCATCACAAGATCACCATAAATTGCATTGAAATTTTTATCCTAGAAAAAATCATTGTGATGTTTTGAGCAATATCTTTATTTTCCTCGGTATCCCAATCTTTCATTGTGTAAGAGTTAAATAGCATATTTATATGCACACAGCCTGCTTTGTGTTTATAGTATTTGTTTTTTCACTGAATTTGAATATTCTTTATTGCCACATAGATAAGAAACAAATCAGGGCAAAATACACTTTAAGAGAAATAAAATGGCTTACTGAAGATAACAGCCTGCAAGATGGCTAAGTCAGTGGTGGTGTCAGTGGCTGCAGTACAGAGGGGGAATGATTTTGGCAGGAGTAGGGAGAAGTTTCCAGCAATTTGCTGTGCTCTGTCAGCTTAGTTACCTACTTCTGCATCTACTGAAGAGCAATAATTTGATGCTAAGCTGGGCCAAAATCAAACTGGGACATGTCCAAGCAAACACAGCTCACCAGGAAGCTGAGAGAGAAGAAAGTGCCACCAATTTGCTCAGACTTGCTCAAGTCACGCATCACAGATCCCAGCGCCCTCAAAGGCTTTTTCTCTTTTGGGGCCATTGCTGTCACAAATGCCATTAAAAGCGAATGGTCCATCTGTGGGTTTTAATGCTAAAAATGCCAAATCTGAGGAAGGACACAGATGGACCAAGCTCTGATGTATCTTGCCCCAGCAGTGTAAAATCTTACGGAGTTCTACAGTCTGTGTTACCCATCCCTCAGAGGTTCCTGCCCCTAGAAGATCTGAGCTCTTGTCAGCTCTGATCAGCTCTTCAGCCCCTGAGCATCGTGGTCCAGTATACCTGCTTCAGCTACTACTGCAGTGAGGTATCAGGCTGTCAGCCAGGGACACCAAAGAAAACGCTGTGAGAGTTTGATCTCAACTCTCAGTTGCTTCATTTCTGCCTAGGACATTGCTCAGAACCCAGGACTAGCATGAGTCCTCCTTTCTTTTCCTTGCAGGATTTTGTTGTTATTTTTGTAGAGAAGAGGCTTACTAGTAGTTCTGGGTAATCATGACTTGTACTTGTCTCATGAGCAAATTTTGTCTCATAGGAATATTTTGTACATTCTGCATAAATAGCAAGAGGAATTCCATCTTCTTTAAGGCTGCACCATACACTCTCCACACATAATTAAAAAGACTGTAATATCTATCCAGAACAATCTTTCCCAAAGGCTCTAAAGGTGTTCAGTAACGTAACTTTAATGGACATTTTGCAATTTTTTTTTTTGTGTCCATCATGTTTTAAACCAGGGGAATTTGAGGGATAGCTGGGTAAGGTGACAGTAGACAGTTATTTTTTCTCACTGTCTGCCATTTAAACCATTGCATCTAGCATATAGGTACTGCCAAGAAGTTTGTACTTTTTAAAAAAATTATTAGTTGTCAATGATCCACTATGGTTTTATATATATATATATATGATTTTCCATCTCTCCTGTCTGTTATTACTCAGCATATATAAGAGAATTTGAAGTTCTGCAAGTCTCCCATTAGCCTTGTGATTCACTACACTATAACTTGCTTTAACAAAACACTAATGCAATATTTGTGTGGTCAGATTCACCAAAGACATTTTCTTCATTCTGAAAATACCAACATGCTGAGCTTTGCTTATGAGTATTGAAATCGTGACAAAGTTTGTGAAAATAATACTTTTGAAATCCTGCAGAGCCTGGTGGCTGCCAAACTTCAGGAGTGTTTTTCCTCCCTTGAATGAATGCAGGCATTTAAATGAAAAAATCAGTGCAACCCCCATGTGTAACTGGGGCAGGATCCCTCAGCAGGAGTGTGTTCAGATGGGATTCTTCAAGGGCCCGGAGGAATTAAGGGCCATGTTTATCTGACTGTGGGAACTGCTTTGTCCATCAGTGCTTTGATCCCACAGCTGTCAGAGAGGAGGGCAGAGCTGCCCTTCGATGCACAGATGCACTGTAACCTCCATCACAATTTGGGAGAACATGTGTCAGTCTGGTTTGCCTGATCAAATTACTCAGTATACTGGCTCAGTATGAATATTTCTTTTTTTTTTTTATGTTGTTATGAGGCAAACAGAAACTATGGGCTCTCCCTTTTGCAGAAGGAGGATGAGAGGCAAAGGCTGTCAGAGATGAGTTCACTTGGATCCCAGCAGCCCTGTGAGTGTGAATTATTTCTTCTGGATGTTTTTCTGGATATTTTTTCACCATGCTAATATTTTTAAATTGAATATAAGTCAGTAATATCTTGTGTGTGCTGGGTTAGGGAAGCGCTACTGCGGAGCCCTGTGCCAGAGCAATCTCTTCTGTGTGATTCTCTTGTTTCAGCTCCTTCTCTGTTTGCTCAGAGGCTGCCAGGACGGAAATGCTGACATTGCTGGGGAGCTGGAATGGGGAGGGAGGGAAAGGAGATATGGGAGTACGAAAACCCAGCAAACTGTGGTTCTGGGAAGCTGATACAGTACAGAGAGATCTTTAGTCCTGAAATTATTTAAGCCACATTTTAAAGATCAATTTAAAATGTCCTTTTTTCTCTCTTTACATGAGTGTGGAATGATTTTTTTTTTTTGGTGTTCCTTCTTCTAGCCATCCTGCTCCTCCTGCTCATCCCTCCTCGCTCCCCTGCTCATTCCCTTCATCACGTGGAATGGTCTGGTGGTCGGGAGGCTGGGCAAGCTAATAGGTGTGCGGGTGGGTAGAGCTGCAAGAGAGGCTAACCGGCCTTTCCCTTTCCCTTTTCCTTCAGAGTGCACCTGGATTAGCCCTAACTCCTCTTGGTACTTATACCATTGGCACTGATGGAGACAGAGAGCTTACTGCACAAAAGCCTGTCCATTTAGGGAAGATTTTTTTTTCCCCCACATGGTAACACCACCCCTGGCTTCTATTAATAAAATAACAAGCAAACAAAAGCCTCGGTAATTACAGTAGAAACAATAATCCAGTGATGATTCATATTAGTGTATTCCCTCACTGCTGTGCTGTTAGGTGGATAAATTATTTGACTCTGGCACTAAGCCACACAAACAGAAGGAATTTTCCATTACACTGTACAAGAAGGTGGTGTTTGCATTTGGACAGCTCCATGAAGGAGGCAGGAATCTGAGGCTCTTACTTGCCTAGACTTCCTTTTCTTTATACAGTGGCTTCTTGAAGGAAGTCAGTTTTATTGCATAAGTACAGCTCAAGAGGTGCATTTTGGGATCTAGGCCATTCTGGATGTTAAGTGGCAGGAGTATGTTAAGTTTGGATTGATCTTGTCCAGCTTTCAGTCTGAGTTGTATAAGTCTTCTCCAAAGTCAGGGTTTTTCTCTCTCTTGATAGCAGCCACACACACCGCACAGTGTGTGTATGCACGTACCTGCATACAGCCACTCCTGGGTTGTTGATATATGTAAGGATAAAGTTTTCCGAATGTAATTATCAATTATATTTGGTTTGCTGCTAACTAGATTTATTTTTAAAGATTCTGCTGTGGTTTGGGATTTTTCTTACACCAGCAAAGTGAAGTAGGTTAACACACTTTCTCTGCTGAGCTGAGCTGTGAGGATGTATCGAATTATTTAATTGCGAACCTAATTTTCAATGCGGAAGCAGTCTTGTGCCCTGTTTATGTCAGTAAAATAAAAGGGAATACTGAAGGGCTTGCCTGGCTTACCATGGTAAAAAAGAAGAAATCACAAGATTTTCTGGAAGAAACAGCTCAGGATGCCTTGGTCTTACATGAGCTGCCGGGATTGGAATGGAGCAGCCACATCTGCCTCGCTGGGGTCAGTATGTACCATGAGGCGGCAGTGAGGGCATGGGACACACAGAAGGGCGTGAGGCAATGCAGCTCGTCACGTGGCATGGATGCAGCGGTGATGCTGCCGCGAGGGAATGCAGCTCGTCACGTGTGCGGATGCAGTGGAGACGCTGCCATCAGGGAATGCGGCTTGTCATGCAGTACGCATGCAGCAATGATGCTGCCATTGTGGTGCAGGGCCTATCATGTTTTTGAACATCACTGTGGTTCTTATGACTTCGTCTCCATTTGGATTGCATGGTTTTGTATTTCAGATTTCAGACTTGAAAAGAGGAATCCAATGACAATTATTTTCTTCATTTCTCATGAGGAGAGACTGTAGGGACATGGCAGAGGTGGCTGCAAGCTTGATCAGTGTGTACATGCCCAGTGAGCCCAGGAGACCTGTGAAGGACTGTAATGCTGTAAAAGTACATAAAAACAAGCAAGGCCTTAAAAGGCAAAATACTAGTTTGAAACACATTATTTGTAGGTATATTTTAGGTATTGCAATGGGAATTTTGAAGCTGAGAGATAAGTAGTTTTTCAAGTTTAAGAAGTCATATCTTTAGATTCATACAAGACACTTAATAAGAACTCAACATCTAAAAACCTATGAGCATTTGAGCCTCACCTGGCTTTTACAAGGGGAGTATTAAAGTATAATGGAAGTACAGATCCCTGGGTTTTGTTGTTGTTGTTGTTTGCTTGTTTTCCACTACATTTCCTGTGTTTCAGAGCTGTTCTGCTCTTGATCTGTAGACACGTTAGTTCTAGAAAATCCTTTGAAAATGACTGATTCTTTAGAATAGCAGATTTTTTTTAACCTGTGTGAGGTTTTTTTCCTGCTACTTGTACTATTTCTTCATATGTTACTGCTTTCCCTTATGTGAATAAACAATGTGAACTTCCTTAGTGATGTTGCATTATAAGGGGTTCTTTGAAGACAGGAAGGTGGATATATCCACCCGTTACTATAGACATTTGGAAATATTGTATGAATATTTAACATAGTCTAGAAGACTTAGGACCCCAAACCTGGTGCATAAACCACCTTTTTTTCTGTGGCCAACACATAGGCTATATTGTTTTTGTAGTAAATAATAAAATATAATTTAGTGGAAGGATGGTGATAATTTTAGGTAAATGATTGTGTCCTTGCAGAACCATGGCAAGATGAAAATTGATGATGAAAATATACATGTAATATTGAAAGGCAGGCATCTTTTCTGAGACATGGAAACAAGATATTCATACAGAACTACAGCATACTAAAACCAAAGAAGGAAGTGTTTGTTTCTGCAGCAAATGTTAGAGTCCTAACTATATGTGCTAAAATTTATGCTAAAATAAAACATACAATTACAGCACTAGAGTTGTAAAATGGTCAGCGATCAATTGGGTCATGTAACAAGAGGAAAGAATCAACAGAAAAAAAGTGTTAAGTTGCTAATAAAAATATAAGTGTCTTGAAAAATAGGAAAATTTCATTCTCTCTAAAGGAATCAAAGAAGTATGTGCTTAGAAATGGGCATTTTATTTCATGCAAACTGGCTCTGTCAGCAATACGCAAGTTGTCCAGAAAACACGGGCAGCCAGAGGAGAGCCCTAGAGGGAGTTCATGGCATTATGCCAGCCGAAAGGCAGGCCGTCTCAGATCCATACACAGTAGCACATCTCTTAACATCTACAGATACACAAACCTCTCTTTTATTAGTAAAAGCTGGAGTAAACAGCTGTTGCATGTAGCTAAATAGTGTTAGTTGAAGGCTTGACCTCAGGCATGAGGCAGAACAAAATGGAGAGGTAAATTAGCCATACTGTGGCTTATATGTGGTAGCAGAAATACACTTTTTAAGTGTATGGAATTTTACTTACTTACTACTTATAATCTATGTCTTACTTTAATATAAACAGCATTAATGGTAATGATAAAGCCAGGAAGGCAATAGCGGCAATAATCGTAACTCAGTTGCCACCACAGAGCTGTGAAAACCTCTATCATGGTCCGATCCAAGCAGCCTTCATTGAATGGCACTAGACTTCTATTTAAAAAAAACTGAAACAAGATCTTTATTGTAGGAGTAAGTCTTGTAAATGAGGGCAGAAGGGAGTAGAAAAGACTGTATTTAGAGTCTTGCTGTCTGGAAAACTGATGTCCTGAAAGTTGTATAGGGAAAGTGGACAGCTGAGGAACAGTGCGCATAAATGTCTGCTGCATTCCTATAGAGTAACCAAGGGCAAATCCCACTCAGGTTAAGCAAATGCATTGCTATCAAGCTGCTGTGGCTGAGAGCCACCTCAGTTTTTCTTTGCTGAAGAAGAAATTGCTTTTCTGTAAAGTGAATGAGAGGGAAAGCACCATTCCCTCCCTCAGGGGTGACAGGACAGCAAGACCCGTTCCCGTTCTCAGGTCTTTGAAGTAGCTTTCCACTCTGGAGAGTGGTGTGATTTTTACTTTCAACCTTTGGTGGAAAGCAATGGGAACATCAACATGCTATAATAAGCTCCCTTTTCTCACAGAAGACTTTACTTTAGCCTGATAAAGGGATAATAATACTCCTAAGATGGCTACCATTAGAGAACGGGTTAGCAAGTCCAACCTGGGGCAAAATCTATTGCCTGAAGGAAAACTTTGCCTTGTACATTTTGTGAAAGGATGACTAAAAGCTTTTCTTCCTCAAAGATTTCATAGTTGGGTAGCAGACACTGCCTCAGTCATGTTCAGAAACAGTCAGTGAATTCAGTGAAAACATTCAATAACTTTTAGTGAGAGGCATTATTTTTTCCTTCACATTTCAAAGGGAAAGTGATCTTGAGTTCCTGCACCTGTTGTGTCTACCAGAAAAAGAGACTATTTAAAAATTAAAAGGCTTCTCTTTATATACACATACTTATCTATCTTGTTTATGGTGTTCATGGTTGTATTTACTTGACTGAAAGAATACTGCATGTCTACAATATTTCTTCCATTTCCTAGACATTCCTCTAGCACATGATGCTAAGAAATAATTTCAGAGAGCAGAGGATTGTTTTTCTGTCATCACCTTCCCATCTTCTCTTTTTCTGCTTTTTTAATTTTGTTTGGCATCTTATCCTCTCAGTGGCTGAGATTCCCTGCTTGCCGTATCAAGAATGGTAAGCCTAAACAGACGCCTTCATGAAACTGCTTATCTTTCAAAGGAAACTTTGCTGCCAAAGGATGCTTTGGTTCAGAGAATCTGGCTTTTATACCACCTGTGCTTCTCAAGTGAATGCTTCTTTTTTGGGGAGCCATAAAATGAAAAGTACCTTTGAGGTTTCACGTTTTCCAAGACACTAATGAGTAGAGTTATTCATGCAGAATAGTCACATGGGGGACCTGAAATGATCTCTAGCTGATCCTAAAAGGAACTGAATGCCAAGAATATGGATTCAGAGGACCATGAGATAAACCTAATCTGGAACATGGAGGCCACGCTCCACGGAGAGCTCTGTTCTTCAGAGTATCTTTTGAATTGACGTCTTGTCTCGCTTAGCTACTCTATCAGATTGAGAAATTGTTGTGGCAGGAGTAATTCTGTGTCAAAATCCTCCATAGCAGAGTTCTCTGCCTATGTGACACAGCTATTGATGATCTCAATATGCTAGCTTAATACATGCCATTTCTTATAAATCATTATTTCTAAGACTGCATTGCTGACTTAGAAAAGTCAGTATCACACCTTCTTGAAGGGAAGATGGATTTTCACCAGCAGTTTAGTTATGCATCAGAAGATAAACACAGAAAATCTTTGAAAGGCAGATCCTTTGCTACACCAGAACAACACAGAGCTTTTCCATAGCTCTTCACATGTCACTCAAAACTGTCTTTTTAAAGCAGCATAACTGTACTCTGTTCTCTAGGTAGGGTAACTACAGGGATTGGCACTTAGAGTTTGCAGAGGGTGTTGTCATAAAAAAGTTTATTTTCCACTTCATGCGGTCAGAGTTTGTTCTCATCATTGAGAATTTAAAGTATCTCCCATTGAAAATTATTTCCTGACATAGTCAGAAAAACAGTTTCTTCTTCCAGGGAGTTTTTTTTCCTTCAGATATGCAGTCTGTCTTCTGCATTTTGAGTTATTTTTGTAGTGTCATGGGAGATTCTCAAAGACCAAAAGATGAGTTAAGCACCTGTCTCTTACTGATTTTCACTGAGAGTTGATGTTTCCAGTGAATAGACTCCTGAGCCTCCCTTATGTCTTTGATAATTTTCCATGACTCTCTGCATTTTGGTGCATCCATTTCCCTGCTGGTACTGCTACTTTTGAGACCTTTATTTGAGACACTTACTTGAACCTGAAGGATATAGGTGCTATATAGTTTACTTCTAATTGTCCTGTCAGGCCCGACTCATTAAATGTAATGTCT
This sequence comes from Tinamus guttatus, assembly GCF_000705375.1. Next base: position 181,548 of record NW_010588828.1, on the reverse strand, counting down.
AATTATCACTGTCCATGGTAGCCTTCAAACATATAGTGTGACCTTGGGCTGTGAACCTGCTGGTATACGTGCAAGATCATATTTCATTACAACTCGCACCAGAGACCTCCAGGGGAAAACGGAGGTACCTGAAGATACCTCTAATGATTCAGCAGGTGACGGTAATCTCTGTGAGCCGCAGGATCAAAGCAGCTGGCACGTCCTTTCTCACCATTTTGTGAAATGAATAGCTGAGTTTTATACCCCGCTGCCCAAAGTCACTTGTAACTTGATGTCACGTTTCCCAAGAATTGGGCTACAAAGAACCTGGATTTTGTATTTGCACAAGAGCCCTGGGGCTGGTGCGTCACTAACCCTCTGGTCCTTCTGCCTATGTGGGAGAAGAGAAGCCAGGGACTGGATCTCCTATTTCCCCTCATTTTGGCAATCATAAAGCAATGAAAATTAGGAATCATTTGCTGCTGGAAGAAAGTAGCTCCCCAGGATAAACAGCAGCCCCTAGAGCCTTTATGGACAGCTGCAGAAACTAGTTCTGCTTGTGCTTGGTTATATAAATGCTCACTGTGTGTAGCTGTACAAACACCATGCTTTCATTAAATGTCATTCTAATCACCCTCTGTTTGGATTCTGTACATTTCAAATGCGTAAAATTATGACTTAGGGAAAAGCCTGGCTGTTTTTATAAAATACTAATAAAAATTCCCCCTCCAAGTGTCATATTAAGGAAGATACTGTCACTTTCCCCAAGTGACAAGTTTAATAGAACTAGAAAAAAAATGCCACCATTGTGACTAAGAATTTTGTTGAAGAGCATAATGTTAACCATCTGAAATGCCATGCTATTTAAAAAATCATATGTTCATAATCTGCCAATCTGGGCTAACAGCACAAGTATTAAGAATGGGCTTTATTTGTTTTTACATATGCTGGCATACACACACGCATGCGTGCACACACAAATATATAATCACAGTAGCCGTCAAAACGGCAACAAATTCAAACCTTTCTATTCAAAATATTCAGATGTAAAATTTGATGATACCTGCAGGGAGGTCGGGGGGGTGGGCGCGCAAACCTGACTCAGTGTAGATCGAGAATAGCACGTTGAGATCATAGAATCACAGAATCATAGAATGCTTAACTTTGGAAGGGACCTCTAGAGGTCATCTAGTCCAACTCCCCTGCACACGCAGGGTCACCTAGAGCACGTGGCACAGGACTGCGTCCAAGCGGGTTTTGAAGATCTCCAGAGAAGGAGACTCCACAACCTCTCTGGGCAGCCTGTTCCAGTGCTCTGTCACCCTCACTGTCAAGAAATTTTTCTTAAGCTCCTGTGGAACTTTTGATGCTTCAGTTTCTGGCCATTGCCTCTAGTTCTGTCAGTGGCCACTAGCGAAAAGAGGCCAGCACCATCCTCCTCACTGCCTCCCTTGAGGTACTTATAGACACTGATTAGATCCTCTCTCAGCCTTCACT
>NW_010588828.1:127291-180015 GCF_000705375.1 Tinamus guttatus | reverse complement strand
TCACCAGGGCTGAGTAGAGGGGCAGGATCACCTCCCTCGACCTGCTGGAGATGCTCTTCTTCATGGACTCCAGGATCCCATTGGCCTTCTTGGCCATGAGGGCACACTGCTGCCTCATGGTCAACTTGTTGTCCACCATGACACCCAGGTCCCTCTCTGCAGAGCTGCTCTCCAGAGGGTTGGTCCCCAGCCTGTTCTGGTGTGTGGTATTAATGCGATGTTAAAAGTGAATTCTTTCCTATTCCTCTCAAGCCGATCAGCAAAAACACACTGTGAAGCCACAAACACCGCTCATGGAAAGCAGTGCTGCGGGGAGGAAAGGCTTCCCTTGCCTCTCGGCGAAGGGGCAGCACGCGTGGAGAGCATGCACCGAGGTGACAGGACAAGGGCCCGGGTGATGCAGCCTTGCAGTACGTGGTTCAGGAGCTCCTCGCAGGGGACTTGCAAAGCAAGCAATCCAGAGTCGTGCTGAAGAGGCCTGGGTGAAGGTGGGCTGCGTTACCTGGGTTTAGCCGGGTATGTCTCATGGACTGTGTGTGCCTCTGGAGGGTTTGGCCATGCGCTCACTGAAACCCACAATACAGTTCTCCTCAGGGATGACATGGGACAGTTTATCTTTCCCTCTTTGTTCACTGAGCTACATGTAAAGACAAAAACTGACTTTATGTCAAAAGCCAGGTATTATAGCAGGAAACTACAAAATCTGTTAGTGAAGTTAGGGAAGAGAAGAGTCTGCTGGAAAGGTGAGTGGAGCATTCTTCACAGCGGATGCTTGCAGCAAGCGGGCTTTTCAACTCGGCAAAGTAGGGAACTGTCCCCAAATAGCATATAGAGCTCAGCAGCAGCAACTGGTGCAATTCAGCAGTGACATAAATGGGAGCAGGGAGGGAGGGAGGGAGTGACACTCCCTTGCATTTGTGCTGGAGAGTTTGGAGGGATATAGTTTATGTGGCTGGGGAACGGAGCTCAAATGGGAAAATGGGCTTGCGAAACGCAATGTGTGCAGCAGGACTCTCACCATGTTGAGAAAACAGGCAAATGGGAAAGAAAAGAGGCACTGTGTATACCACAGACAGAGCCTCGAAGTGTTTGACTGCTCAGTGAGCATCTTCATGCATCCTTCCGACTTCGACTGTAGGGAAGTCACTGTCTTAATCAGCAGCCATGGCTCTCCTGGAGCAAGTTTGGCTCACGGGTGACTGCATGAACATCCCTGGCATAAAGATGTGAAAAGGTGCCTACGTGCTGCTTTCGTGACGTGGTGCCAGGCAACGTTGTGGGTGGTTGCAGCCTGCTCTCCAAAATTGCCTTCCGGCTTTGCTGAGGAAGAAATACAGCTTTGCTCCGCTCTTCTGTGGAGCTGGGATTTACAACTACTTAGATTTCTTCACCAACTCACTTATGCATGATACAGGCCACAGATTGTACCACCTCTAAAGGAGGCTAATTGGAACTAATAAATCATCTAGATTTATAAAGAAAAGAAATCTGAGTGCTTCTTCAGAGATAGGAAAATATTCATTCAAGTGTTACATTAATAATGCGCAATTAATTCAATCATGAACAATGAAGAAAAAAAAAGGACATGCAGCAGGTGAGGGTGCAAATCTAGGAAAAGCATCTAAATGAGGGATGTATTAGTGGGTAGTAGAATAATCATGGGTTCAGGGCAGGTTCTGAACGTTGTTTTTGTCAATGTAGTGTTTATTTTTTCCAGGTAGTCCCATGTATGTCAATGGAAAGATTTCTATTAGTAAACATAACATTAGTAAACAAATTAATTGTGAGGTCCTTAAAATGTAAAGGATCTCAGAATCCCAGAATGGTTGAGGTTGGAAAGGGCCTCTAGAGATCATCTAGTCCAACACCTGTGCTCAAGCAGGAACACCTACAGCACATGGCACACGGTCGCATTTTTTGCATCACTAAAAGAGTTGGTTAAAGGAGCTTATACAGAGCTTGTATTTAACCCCAGCAGTATAGAATGCATTATTATGCCTCAGAAATGTGTGGAGGGATCTTTCAGATGCTGAGGTGATTCGTTCTGATAGCGGGAATTAGACCTACTTACTGAAGGCATTGCCTGTTACCGGATGGAAACATTTATTATGTTTTGTAAGCACAGCTCCAGCAAACGCTGAATGAATGCCTAGCAATTGATTGCAATCAAAAGACAAAACAAAAATGTTGCAATGGTGTTACTTATTTTTATCCATAATCCACGGAGAAACACAATTTCATTCAAATGCATGTACAGCTGTACAAATGACTATGAATTTTGGTATCAATACAAAGGCCATATGTTATATCAAAACTGTCCAATTAAGTTTCTCTGCACAGACTTGTAGCATCATTTTAAAATGTAGTTACATTTTAAATAGTATCATGCATGAATTTCTTTGCAAACCATATTTGTTGAATGGTTGTGAGAAACACGTACCATGTATTGCTTATAAATCAGTTCTGGCATTTAGACCAGAGGAACACGGCAAGATCTCTTTGACTTGTCTTGTCCTATATAAGTGAGAAATGGGCTGGGATCCAACTGGTATTTTGCAGATTTCCAAACAGGGATTTCTACCTATCTGTAACTCTCAGATACTATGAGAGAAAATCTCATTCTTTCTCCTACAGTAGTGAAGAGGCTGGGGAAGCAGCTGCCAGAAGCACTTTTGCCCTCTCACTGTAGAGGTTCAGAAAGGTTCGTGCTGCAGTCAGTGAGCCCTCCTGGAGCTCTTCAGCCAGCGCATGCTTGCACCAAAGTAGGAGGTAGATAGTTCTGTTGCCTTTTATATGTGAGGAGTTAGAGGCACTATGTGAAGCAGTAAGTCTCCAACCACAAAGCTGAGTGGTAGCACTAGAGCTCGGAGAGATGGATTCCCACTGCAGACTCTTTAAAATGCCCGTGATTGATAGAACACAGGGAATGAAGGAGGGTCAGGCAGGCAAGCGGTGCTAGGCAGCATGGGGACTACTTGCCTATGTTGCACTGCGTGTGGAAGTCATCTGGAGACCAGGAGAAAGAGAAGAAGCACGGGGATTTCAAGCCCAACATCGGATAGGCAGGTAGACTATTTCATATTGATAAAAAGATTATTTATTGCCTGATGAAGGTTTTAGTGGGTTTTCTAGATGAAACCTTAGAAAGGCCAGAGTTTCCTCTTCCCTAATAGAAGTGCTAGATTGGCATTAACAACACTGGCAATGCAAAGTCTTCGTGGCAATTGTTCTTCCCTAGACCTGCCCAGAAATGGTAATTTCCCTTTCAACAGAAATTGTTATTCCAACATTGCCCTTTCCAGACAGAATACCGTATCTGGTGACCCCATTTCTTTGAAACAAATCTGGTGGGAGAAAACAGTGTTATTTACATGAGTACATGTTTTATCTTTTGCTGTTTATGACCAGCTCTGGATTCTGTATGTGCATATCCTTACGCATTGCTGTGCAGTGGAAATGCTATGAGGAGCTGTTCTCGTTCTACATGTACTCATTTGGAGTAAAGAATCTGAGTCTCAAAATTTCACAGAATCACAGAATGATTGTTGTTGGAAGGGACCTCTAGAGATCATCTAGTTATTTTGAACCTGTCCTATCTCTATCTCATATATTTCACTATTTCTCCTACCACTGTCTTTATTGTGACATCTGTAGAAGCAGCTCTGAGATCTGAATTCGTGAACCTGTTAAAAATAAATGACAATCCACAAGCAGCACATCTCCTCATCTTGCTCCTAAAATGGTCTAATAAATTGGTTTTGAATCCATGGTTTTTGAAAATCGATGACAAATTAAGTGTAATATGATGCAAATGTTTTTTGAAGCAAGAGTTAGAAGTGTAGCAGTGGGAGAAGGCTTTAAATGAATTGTTTGTATTGTCTGCCAACATTTGTTAGCTTTTGGAATTCGGCATAACTGATGCCGATAAATTAGAATTATATATTGTAAAATGGCGCGACAGCTGTTTGATGGGGGCTGAGGAGCGCTGATGTGAAAGTCCCTCCTAATGAGGAGTAGTTGATGTATGTGCGAGCATTTTTATAGTTTCATCAAACAACATAAAACTCTTATCCTGGATCTACTAGCAGGAAATAAAATCCAAATTGAAGTAAGATTTTTAATGGCACAAAGTCCCAGTGTATTTCATGTTGCCAATAAAAAGATACACAGCCTACTAAGGTTGAAGCTTTAAAGTTGCACTCAGAGTTGTACTCAAACTCCATGTTAATTATTTACTCAGTTTTGTTTATGTTACTGCCTCTGGAAAATGAAGTATTACTCTCTGTGTTGCCTTTGATATATTTTAATTGCAATTATTCATAGAAACAACGATTTCTCTGTATCTTTTAATAAGTGTGCAGCAGCCTAGACCTGCCATCTTGATCCTGACTTGATTTCTGAGGTTTTAGCTTAGTAAAGATTCAGGCATACTTTGGGTCAGCATCAGGACATTCAGATTTTACAGTGTTCAGAACCTGGAGGTATAATCCTCAGTACTTAATTATTGAGTCAAGTCATAGTCATTGCCTTTTGAAATGCAGACAAGTGTTGCTCCTTTCTTTTCTGGATTAATACAGGGTATCTGTGGCTGACTCCTGCTTATTTGATCCATACCATCAACTTTTATGGAGAACACAAGTCAGGCTTTGGCCAGTGGGCACATAATGTTGAAAACGAGGCAATTGCACCTTTATCTTGTTTCATATTTTAGTATCAGTGTAGTCTTCAGGGCAGTGGTTTTCTGTCAATGGTTGTGATCCATCACTGCTTTTAGCTTCATATAGTTCAGTTTTGTCTCCTTTAAAGACTACTTAAATTCACTGCTACCTCTAGCAAGGTAGCTTACTAGTTTTAGGACAGAGGAAGGTGATGCAGCCAAGAGCTTTCTCTTAGGAAAGTCCTCTAGTTTAGTCCTCTATATCTTGTTCTGTCCCTTACGGATGAAGAAGAAAAGGAAAATTTCTTTGCAATTTCTCTTCCAGAGCTTTGGATGGAGGAAATGACTTTGGCGCTCAGAGGAAAAATTGAACTGGGTATTTATTAATATCCTAGGCATTAACCTCGTAATTTCTGCCAGATTCATGTTTTGTGGTAACTCTGACCAGGCTAGTGTGTTGTCTTACTTCAACCTCAGGTGGCCAAAGGAAGAAAGCGCTGGAAAAATAGCACAGTCAAAACAGCTAAGGATTTCTGGCCTGGAAGATGTGGAAGATGGAGCAGATTTTCTCCCATGTTTGGAGAAACATTGGAATCCCAGCCAAGCATGCCATCATTTTGGTGCATAGGCTTTTTCCTTGCCATGCAACAAGGATGGGGTAAATGAACTAGCAGCGGCTGGGAACCAGCTCAGGACTGAGGAAGCCTTCTCACTTCCCTGGCAGCTCTGTCTTTTGGGGTGCCATGGAGGGTTGACCTCATGATGTTAGAAAAACTCTCAGATAACCTGATATCTCATGGAAAATGTCAGGATACTGAGTTACAAAACAGGCCACTCTGAAGGCCAGTTTTAGATACAGTAGATTTCTGGACATGTGTAGGTAGGATATCTTAAAGAGAAACTTGTTCTCCCAATTACAGTGGATAAAGGAGCAGAGCTAATGGAGTTGTAACTTACAGAAATTAGAATTTGGTCAAGTTGATATTTTAATTTTGAATCTGACAATGTGAATCTTTCAAGACACATGCTTAAAATATTGAGAAATCTTGTGTGTTAACCATGCATGAACTTGTATCTATCTTCATTTCAGGTCCAATAAGCTGATTTGTATGTGAACTGAGTGTACTTGTTGTTTTCGAGTAATCAAGTTTGGTTATAATTTTGCCTTCTTAATCTCCTTAATAACAAGACTTAAGCACAAACAATTACGAATTTGCTCAGCTTTTGGGAAATGAACTGCTGACTCAAGTGCTTGGGCTTTGTACAGACTGCCAATCTGGGAGAAAAAGATGACAGGATGTAACAGCCTATATTTTGTGGGTGCCACTTGGAAATATTTGTTTTTTTTTGGCAGTGAAGTAGCCCATATTTTACCAGCTGTTCCTCCTATTTAAAATTTACTTGTGATTAATTGCTGTGTGTTATCAAAATAAGTGGACTTTAAGAGCATTTTGCCAAAAATATTTCTTATATTTTAAAGAAAGTATCTGTGGAGCACTGTGTTTTTCATATTTTTTGTATTCATAGTGATTGAAACATCAACTTTAGTTAGGATCACAGGAAAATAACATCAATTCTGTTTTTCTCCAAAGTGTGATATTCTGTCTGTGCTTAAGAAGCTGACAACCATGTCTGAAACTCATTGATTATCTGCTTATAAAAAGTCATCGTCTCAATGGAACAGATCAGCAGGCATACTTCAGTTTGCTTAATATTTTCCAAATAGCAACAAAATGGGGCCAGAGATGTTTGAAATCCATTCAAAATAATGATAATCTGTTTCATGTGTTCAGAAAAAAAAGGGAGGAATCTAGAGAAGAGCTGATGTATTTAAAAGGATCCTGTCTTTAAGGGTAACTTTATTTAGCCTTGAGAGTGTGTTTCTCTAGCATATTCTTCCATTGCCTCATAGTTTTATTTGCTCTTTCTCATCTTCAAAAAAAAAAAAAAAGTGCATGCAGTCAAGCGACGGAGCTTCAGGCTTCTTCTTCTGGATGTTTTTTTAAAGAATCATACAAAATGCAGTGCCCAACATCAGTCTGGCAGGGTCATCAGTGTGAGTCTGAGGTTGCTGTTTCCTCATCAAATGCCGGGAAGCAGCATTACCCAAGGCGGGGAAGCTGGCCGGCTTCTTTCCTCTTTGCAGTTAGTACCCAATTAATCTGCTGAGTCTTCTTGTCCTGGTCCCTTGACCTTTTTGACTGTCCGAAGGTGCCTGAGAACAGAAACGTTTCCTTTGGACAGTGAAACCAAGGCAACCTGGAAAGTGTCTGCACTGCAGAGCACAGCTGAATGTCACAAATGGGAACAGATGGATAAATGGCAGTGGATGAATCGGTGCAATAGAAATGCACATTTTAGCACTTCTGGTCAATTGCTCAGCACCATTTATAACATTTTATTTCTTTGTCATTTGACTATATGGCAATTTTTATGTAAACGTAATTGAGTCCTTTCAAGAGTTTGCATATGTGAATGGAAGAGTGAAATGATACTTCAAAATGGGTCTGACAAATAAGATAAATGTATATAAACAGAGCCTGCCGACACATGTGCGGATTTTGATGAATTTTGAAGACACAAGGGAGAAAAGGAGTCAATATTTTGTCATTTATTTGGGGAAGCAAGTGTTTGAACTACTGTGTGAAGTGACTCACATCTGGATGATTCTGTATCACCAGTATTTGGCAGAAAAGATGGAATACAGAACCTTAAAGTCACTTAAAATGGTGGGCCCACATACCTGCAAGTGTGCGCTGTCCTAGACACCGTCATTTGGTTATAGTGCTTGACCGCAGCGAAAAAGCAGGCATACTTACCCAGTGAGGTCATATGTTCTCCTGATTACGATGACATCAATGACATCATAACTGCTGAGATTTTTTAGAAACAACATTTTTATTTTCTCATCTACTGTATGTTTTCCCAAATACTGGAGATGTAAAGAATGATACTTCGCTTCACTGTTTTCCTTTAAAGACTAGCTCTGCAGGTTATGTTTTCCCGGTCTGGATGTGAAATAAATCCTGGTTTGTTATTTTAGTAATATTTAAGACCCTGGTGAGAGGCTCTCTGTAACAGAAACTAACCCCCACAGTGGAAAGCCGGTGTGTCAGAGCTGTCACAGCTATTCGCATGACGAGAGGCCGAGGACAGGCTGCACCATGCCAGGCTGCCCGTGCATCCAGCCTACCATAATAATGAGGAAGAGAGAGGAAAGTTTGGAGAAGGTGAGAATACATATACAGTGATCTTTTCTGTGATATATCCCCTGTTTTCTGTCAGCTTAGAACTTATAGCGACTTTGTGTCCAGAGTCTGGATCTGCGTTATTTTTCTTTTAATAGCTCTTGCTGGAGTCATTTCAGCATGTCTTTTTGATTCCTGGTATTCTTTTGGCACCTAAAAATATGTCAGATACTTTTACAGGTCAGTTATGTTTTATTTATAAAAGCACTTCCATTTCTTTCAAACCTTCCCTTTGAAAAATTCATTTTAGAGCCCTTACTCACTGTATGGTGAAGAAGACTGAATAGCTTCCATACTGTCCTTCTCTGTGTCTTTCAAGATGCTGCAAACATCTGTCTTTTCCCTTCCTGCACTCTGTGATATATTTTCCATTGCTGAAGCGTGCCAGCCTGCTGCTTCTTGCTGATTGTGGAAGCTTTTCAGATCTTGCATCATGCCTGCTACTCCCCGTTGAGTACATCCTCAGCAAGTTTGCAGATGACACCAAGCTAGGAGGATGAGTAGATCTGCTTGAGGGTAGGAAGGCTCTGCAGAAGGACAGGCTGGATCGGTGGTCTGAGACCAACTGTATGAGGTTCAACAAGGCCCAGAGCTGGGTCCTGCATGTGGGTCACAACAACCCCATGCAGCATTACAGGCTCAGGGCAGCGTGGCTGGAGAGCTGTGTGGCAGAAAAGGATCTGGGGGTGCTGGTCGACAGCCAGCTGAACATGAGCCAGCAGTGTGTCCAGCTGGCCCAGAAGGTCAATGGCCTCCTGGCTGGTATCAGGAATGGTGCAGCCAGCAGGGCCAGGGAAGTGATTGTCCCCCTGTACTTGGCACTAATGAGGCTGCACCTTGACTACTGTGTTCAATTTTGGGCCTCTCACTACAAGAAGGACATGGATGTGCTGGAGCATGTCCAGAGAAGGGCAATGAAGCTGGAGAAGGAGTTGGAGCACATACCTTATGAGGAGTGGCTGAGAGAACTGGGGTTATTTAGTGTGAAGAGGAGGCTCAGGGGAGACCTTATCACTCTCTACAACTACCTGAAAGGAGGCTGTAGTGAGGCAGGGGTCAGTCTCTTCTCTGATTGGGACAAGAGGAAATGGCCTCAAGTTGTGCCAGGGGAGGTTTGGGTTAGACATTAGGAAGAACTTCTACATGGAAAGAGGGGTGAAGCTTTGGAACAAAGCAGTGAGGCCGCCATCCCTGGCAGTGTTCAAGAAACGTATAGAAGAGGCACTTAGGAACATGGTTTAGCAGGCAGCGTGTTGAGGGGCTTATGGTTGGACTCAATGAGCTTGAAGGTCATTTCCAACCATAACGATTCTGCGATTCTATGACAACTGCTCAGTCCATTTTCGATCAGGCTATCACACAAAACTGTGTAGCATCTACTTCCTGTTAAACAAACAAACAAACAAACACACAAAACCCCAGGATTCTTGACTGTAATAACTAATGGTAGTAAATAATGAATATTGTGCAACCTGTTCTGAGGCCAATCATGGTAAGAAAGATCATTGCAAGTAGCCAGGTGAGTGTGGTGGCTACTTTGCTCCCTTGCCTGTACTCTCCCTTCTGTGGCCACAAATGTTCCTGGGAGGAATGACCTGAGTTAAAACCACAAGGGCAGCAACAACAGAAATAGCCAGGACTGCTTTCGATAATTTTGCCTGTTCATGACAGATTAAAGTGTTCAAATGACAGCATAGGTAGGCTTTCCTTGCAATTCCTTGCAATGTCAGTAAACAGTGTCTGTGCTTCCAATGGCTGCGTAAGAGGGTAGTCATGCACGTCTATGTTAGTGCCAGTCCCTGCAGCTGGCACTGAATGTGCAGACGTGATAATTTTTGGTTTTCTTTTCTGAACTTTGATAGAGAAATAAAAATGGCCCTTTACCAGTAAAGCCTTTAAGATCTCAGAAAGTAGCATGTAAGAGGTTAATTTCTGAGCCTCTCCCATGAAGCTGCTTGAATGTTCCCATTGAGCTACTTGTTAGTACAGAACTCATCTTCTTGCTGTATAAAACAGTATCAGTAAGTGCTTGTTAGCTGTAGAGATGGCCTGTAACTGCACATTTAAGTTAATTTTAGCAACAATTCAGACAAATTCTCACCTCCTCCCCTTCACAGATATGTTCTAATTCCCTGGGAAGAGAAGGCAGAAAAGAGTCTGAAAATGATGTTTCCAATTAGTGTGGCTTTCACATATTTAAATTCTATCTCTCTCTGCCAGATAATTGAATAAAATGTGATACATTCTTTTGATCTTTGTAGAGATGATGTAGGCTGCAGATACTGTTTCATTAGACGGTTCATGTTGACACAGATAGTATTATGCCACTTGCAGCTTCTTTGGCATAGCTCCGGAATCAAGTGTTCAGCGGTGATTAATGACTAAGAATACACAGGCTCTCTGTTGAGTGTAGGATTTCTTTAATCTCTGCTCCTATTTTTCTCTCAATTCCAGCATTTACTAATGTGGCTTCTGGGAACACAGCATTTCTAGTGCCTTGTCATACAGTTCCTATTTCTAGTGGTTAGCATAGTAGTAGCACAGAGCTAGTGATCTTTAAAATCTCAGTTGTCGCAATTCTTCCTTATCTTTGATGTCCTTGCTCTGTTTTGAAATTATTTATTATAGTGTTTAATGTAGAAAGGACTTTTAAAACTTTACTCTTTTTCCAGTCCTTATGCACTATATAATCAATTAATAACCTTTGATGGGCCATGCCAATTAAGTGATATGTGTGTTAACATAAATATTTAATTGTTAAAGGAGAGATCGCTTTGTCCTGAAGCTTTAATTAAATTAGATGCTTTTCAGATGATTGCCAGGATGAAACAGTCCATTATGAACATTTGCCACTGCAGGAGCTTTCTGCTTATTGAAAGACAATAGGGTAATTTCATCTAGGACTGTTGCAAACGGTATGAGTCCTTCATACTGATAAGGGAGTTCTGCCTCTTTTAACCTTGATATGTACTGTAGTAATGAATTTATGAGTCATTTAAGTCAGTCATAGCATTAAAGGGGGGGAATGATGCTAGCTTGTCAAGTAAATGATAAGGATGAAAATGCATCTACCTAACAGCTAAAGAGATCAGAGTCAAAACCGGTTTGTCAGTAATCACTATTGCCTTAGAAAATACAACTTGTGTAACATGGCACAAGTAGGCAGCTGGGGGTTTTGCACTTATATGAACTGGGGCCAGAGCAGTTCCAGTGCCATAACAGTCTTTAGAAGGTGAACTGGAGCTTTAGAAAAACTAAACAGCCTTTTCACTGGGCTGCTGAGGCACCTAAGTTATAACACCCATGATGTATCTCAACAGTAATGCAAGATCCTTGTGGTAATGACCTATCCAAAATATTTCTGATTGAGGCAAAATATTGCTGTATGACAGTTTTGACTAGTTACCTGAACATGTTCCATGGATGACAGTCCCATTTTCCGACTATATGGTCATGTGTGGATCTTTCGCTGGCAACACGACACAGCAGTTTGCTTCAAAACACAGCACAGCCATCCATAATGTATGATAAGACTAGAGAGAGGTGCTATGTGAATCAAAGTTTTGATGCCCTAGTTTTCTAGATATTATTACCTATTCAGTGTGTTTTTAAAGGAGCTCTGATTAAGAATCATGTCAGCTGTGACAAGCCATTAAACCAAGTAGGAACCTGAAAAAGACTCCCTCTCTGAACATGTTTTAGTATTAAAATCAGTATTGTCAAAGCTGGTTTTTATTTTGCCAGGGGGAAGAAGAGAGCATCAATAGAGTCGTACACACTGACAGTGCGTTGTCACCAGAGATCTTAGGGCAAGGAAATTCAAAGTACAATAGATTTTCTCCTTGTATCTTACATGACAGTTCTTATTCAAATGGTTGGTCTCTATTTGTTTCTCTGTATTGGTTGGCCAGGTTTCAGAGGCGGAGGAGAGAAAAACTCAAGCCTCCTTGTCACTGCAGGGCATCCTGCTAAGTAGCTGAATGTTTGGCTTGGCTTGAAGCCTTACCTGCCTCCTTGCTCTGCACAGCATACAAATGTCAGCAAGCTGTTCAAAGTAAAAAGCTCAGCTTCAACACCAGAGTACAGTCTTGTTGTGAGAAAAGCAGAACTGAACCCTCCCAGCCTGCCTGGAATATTTCCCTTTCCCTAGACCACCTTCCATCATGTGGAGTCTACTTTAAATTTGGGTGCCCATGGCAGACAATTCAGCCATACACTTGGTTGCTTGTTGTTGTGGCAGGCACCCTGACATAGTCAGGAGTGGGTCTGTTGAAAAGGTTATGTGAAGAAAGTGCTATCACAAATGAAAATAGAAGTGAAAACTAGACAACTTGATTTTCTGGAGGATTATTGGAAAGCCATCTCTCACTAATGTGAGAAGCTCTTTGGCTTTGCTGAAGAGATGTCGCTGCTCCAGCAGCAGTGAGGGATTTCTGATCTTCCGGAGCTCTTGCCGAGGAGATGGGGAAGAAAGCGGGGGCAATGAGGGACAGTTTTAGGGTCTAAGGCATGGAACAGGTCTGAAATCCATTATTTTAGGTACCTGGATAATTCTGTTGTTGTATCATTTTCTTTAACAAAAACTCTATCGATAATACTGACTGCATTTATTGAGCAATAAACAAAATTTATTGGATAATTTCTGTATTTGTGTAATTGATGGCAATTGGAAAAAAAGGGAACTGTGCAAAGCTGTTCTGCGTATTGTGAATGATGGAGAAGTGATTTTTCACTTAAGAATTTTAAGTATCACTAAAACAGTAAGTTAGAGAAAGTGCTATTTTGCTGAGTGCTTTACCATCCTCTAGCAAGGTCGCTGGTAAATCTTTATTGAAAAATCATTTGCAAACCTAATATACGGGATGAGTGCTCGGTGGGTTATGGATGCACATTGGTCACTTTTTCTAGCTGAATCTTATTGCTCTCCTGGGGAGAGGAAAGAGAGGGAAGGAGTGGTGAAAGTGCAGCAGCCAGAGGGCCAGGTTCACAGGGTGAGAGGAGCCTGGCAGCTGCCCCAGGGGCACCCACTTCAGCAAGGAGGACATGGAGAGAAGAGGGAGTTTTGGAGGCCCTTGCAATGGGAGGTGCCCATAGAAACCCTAAGTGAGAGCAGGAGTCCCTCTCTAGCAGCAGGAAGGCTAAGGAGCGAGGCAAGGGGTGGCCGCGAGCCTCGCGTCCCTGCAGCACTGCAGGCGCTTCGTGGGGTCCCAGTGTAGACATGAGTCTGACAATTGACTTCACTTGTTCACTGAGACACCCACCTTCAAGGAGCTTTCCTGCACATGGCTTATGGAGAAAGCACAGCACTACCCTGTTTTTAGAAAAATGCCCTTTAATTTCAACTTGAGCCTTCTGAAGCAAGTGCCTTTGGTGAAAATGGGCTTGTGATCCTATAGCAGGCGTGAACACCCACATAGTGATTTGGAGAAACCCCAATGAAATTGCGAATACACCTCCGGAGTATTCAGGATGTGCCTCTATAAACGTTATTCTTGCACATGTAGGTCGGTACCAGCTGATGACGTTGATGGGATTTTGTGCATGCAGTCTCTGCAAATAACTGCACATACAAACTTTTTGCTTGCAAATATGGAAGTTGGCTGAAAATCAGTCCCTAAGTAAATTTCTTCATAACTATGTAGTAAGAAATGCCTTATGCTCTATATAAAGTAATGAAGATGCTCAGGTGAAACACTGATCAGCACTAACAGCATTTCTGGTGTTTTATAATTATCTTTATGCTGGTCCTGTGATCCTCTGTGACGCAGGTGAGATGTTTGTACTAGGATACAGGAAACCCTTGAAAATGAAATCTATTTACTAAAATAGATTACATTCCCGAGAGGAAAACAGCAAAATGATATGAGATTCGTGGAATAAGGAGTAACTAAAATTGCCCAATTATTTAAACTGAGGTATTTTTTATCAATGTAAGATCTTGCTGAGCTTCTGGAGCACAACTTAGAACGGGCATTTTGCCTGCAGTTCACAGTATAAATATTTTATATGAACTCCCATACTATTAGAATAATAGAGGCAGTGTTATTTAATCCACTCCTGGCAAAGCAGACGCTTGCCAGAATGCATAAAGCCGTCAGTGAACTGTTCGTGTCGGAGCTGTGACTAGTTGGTAGAATGATTTATCTGCAGGTAGAGTTTCCTCACTGTGGAAGTGGATTTGATTATGTTTATGAGACGCAATTTAAGAGACACAGAGGTTCATGAAAAGAAATGTAGTCGATGGAAATTTTGTTAACAACAGGAGCATGAAAAAAGCCTCCCAAAAAAGTAAGGAGGTAAAGCAGCCTCATGGCTGAGGAGGCAGAGAGGTAGGCAACCGGGAGGGCCTCCACACCAGCTAATCCTTAGAGTTGGACTCAGCAGGGATGGTGACCACTGAGTGAAAAAGAGGCATATGGCTGCAAGCGTAAAAATGACCTCCTTAGCAGAGAGCAGGCAAATGCTGTGATCTCTGGGTAGCAGAGTTAGACAGCACAGAGCTGCCCTGCAGCCCAGCAGGGATGGAGAAGCCTGGAGTTCAGTAGCACTTCTCTTAAGAATTCAGCCTTTGGAGTGTGTTTTACTGCCTCTCGTATGCCAGTCGTTGCTGTAGTTCTCTTCCTGCCGCAGCTATTTCAGTTGTCTATAGGTGATGCACTCGGCTGAACTACAGCCTTTGGGTCTGAGGTGGCTGTCTGGGTGGCATAGAAGTTAGTTGTCTCAATGCTCCTTATGCTTCTGTTTCAGCAGGGTGGAGGAAGATGAATATTGATTGCTAAGCATCATAAATTGGTACATCCAAAGCAGTACATCTTGATAAACTGGTTGCTAAAATCCTACTGAAGAACATTTGATGATATACCCTTTCCTCAAGGGGAATATGTCTGAGTCTCTTATGGACAGGAAATGATATAAAAATGATCAGGCATACATTTGTTATGTGATATATTAGCTCATTCACCATTTGTTGTGTTTGTTCACATTTTCCATACTTACTGTAGCTCTGGTTAATATGTTCAATAACATGGGACCAGCTGCAAGGCAGGAATTTTTACTGTGTTGAGGTTTTGTTAAGTTTCTGATCCTGATTATAAAACTTCAGCAGCCCCTGGATGGATAGGCTTGAGTTGGAACTTCACGTGTGTGTAAAAAATACTGTAATAGTGACGAGCCAGATGGGAGAAAGGAGAATTTCTAATCAGGGAAGGTTCTGGCAGTGAACTGCCTCACAGAGGCCGTGTCCTGAGTCACCCTGAGTTGGCACAGAGGCTGCTGCCAGCGAGCGGGACAACAAGAAGTGCAGGATGGAGGGGAGGGCACGTGCAAGGTGTTTGGGAAGGGGCAACGCTACCTCAACCTGGGCAGCTCAAGCCTGGCCAGTCACTCATGTTCTATAACTCAGTCAGTTCATTGGGCGAATCGTTTCATATGCTCCGTGAAATGTAATTTGCTTCCATGGCCGAGCATGATAAAGGTTTCACAGAACTGGAGCTGGCAAAGAGCTCTTCTAGGACAGTTAATTCAGGGCCTATGAGAGAGCTGAGGTGGCTTGTCAGGACGTTAAGTGACACAGTGTCACAAGGGGGTAACTGATTAAGAGCCCCATTTCTCAAGGGCCTGAGTGCCTCCTAATTCCCACTGATGAGAGCAGCTTAGGGTGTTCCCAGCCAGCCCTTGCTTGGGCCCTTATTTCATTCCGCTGGGGCAGGTCTGGGCCAGGCAGGTGAAGGTGATGCTAATTAAACAGGACATGATAATGACAAGTAGCGTGACATCCCAGCTGGGATGTTATTACTTGCATATGATGAAATATACTCTGTGGAAAGCCCTGGCAAAAATCAGGGCTGGATTTAAGGGTGCACTTAGAGGGTTAAATCTGTGCTTGTGAGAAAGAGCTGCCTGCACTCACCCACGTGCAAGCTTAAGATCTATAAGGGGCCCTGTGAATCCTTTATCAGCCCCCCCTGTCATTCTGGGAACAAATGATAGAGTTCCCTGCCACGGGATGGTCCCGAGGACTTCAGTGATTTACATGTCCTTTGGAAGGTTGCCTGCCTTAACGGGGGCAGACCACATTTCACCCAGCTTTTGCAAAACATGAAGCCCACGAGGAACCATTTCAGTGACATGGGGGACCCACGTTTCCTGTATGGTGGTCTGCCTTTGGCTCAAATGAGAGAGCAAAATAAAAGGGGACAAATGGAAATGTATCAGTAAGATTTTTTTTCCATCCTATAGACCTGTAGCTGTCCAAGCAGAAGAATGTTAGATGGATCCAGAAGACAACAGTTACCATATTTTGCATTAAGGCACTATTCTTATGCAAAGGTGAAGGCAGAAGTGGTGTTCTCATTTCAGTATGAAGCAGCATTACAAAAGCAGTAAATGAGGAAGGAGCATGGTATTATGCTAAGTACTTCGGGGAGAGCAAAAAGTTAAAATAAATCTCTGTGTTGTCAGGTTCTTAAGTGAGGGATGATGCATTAGGCTACCTGATTTTATTTGATTTGTTGGGAAACCAGAGCTGCTGTGCTGTTTCTTGAACAGAATTACAGGCTTCATTTAAAGAGAGATGCAAAGCACACACATCACTCTGGAAGAGATCAACATAAGCATTTTCTATATCATGAGTAATGTTTACTGGAAGAAATCAAATTACAATAACACAGACCATCTGTTTTCTTTGCATGCAATCATGTAAGTGTTTTAGGACAAGCCATCCTATTTAATCAATTGTAAATCTCTTATGGGAAGGCACTGCATTCTGTAATAAAATCTATTTTTATGATAAATGTAAGAGTTTTAAACACTGGTTTCTTCTGCATAAATATAGTGTACATATTGTTTGTAACTCAAGAGTAGGGATGTACAGCATTAGCTATTATCATTTGAGAACTTAATTTTAGGGCTTTTTGGGTAGCGGGTTTTGGATATTTGTTGCATCTGCAACTGGTTGGTGTTCAAACTATTCTGAGACTAGTAAATGAGTAATATGGTCCATTTATATTCTGGGAAGTTGTTTCTTGGATTTAATAAATGTAGTATATAGTGTCTCTGTTTTGCAATGTCTGTTGTTACAGAAGTGAACACTGGGGAGGAAAATTGTTCATCGTCTAAGTGTTAAAACTTGGGAAGATTGGAGGCAGAAAGCAAGGCATGCTTCTTTTAATATGCCTTGGTGAAATCGCAGTAGAAAGCCCTGCATTTATGATATAAAAGTAGGACTGTAGAGAAGTTTGTGATTTACTTCACCTTTAAGGGTAGCACTCCTAGGGTATGGGCAGCATTCAGAGATATATAGCGGATGTATAATCGGCCATGCCATTTTATTTTTGTATTGCTTTTATAAGCTTCTCTGATGCCTCCATTGT
Organism: Tinamus guttatus; assembly: GCF_000705375.1. The sequence goes on along the minus strand of NW_010588828.1, from coordinate 162,739 downwards.
CCACGGAGACAAATATGTGGTCCTGGAATTCCCAGGAAGCTGAAAGTGTGCACCTTAAGCAGATTCCTCTGGTTTCAAAGGAAGCTACATGAATGCAAATACAGGAAGTTGTGCTTTGTTGTATCAAATGGTCGTGAAATACATAAGGGAATAGCAATGTATGGAGCATGTTTGGCAGGCCTCTAAGAAGCTTAGCTGCCCTTCTTGGTGAGGCCAGTGAGCCTGATGTTCACGTGCTCAGGCACTTTTATATCAAAGGTATTTTGCCTGAATAATTAAGCTGCTTACTCAATCATGCAGAGTATCTGATGCTAAGTTCTTTTCCTCGGGTATACACGTAGATGTAAAGGAAGAAGCAGAAGACCCCCTGCAAGCATTCCCCAGCTCACTAGCTCAAGCCCTTATGAGAAGACTGGGCTCTAAATTGCCAGGTACCAGCAATTCCCAGCTGTGACAGTGTCATTTGTGGACTGCTGGTGTATGGCACGATTAAAACTGGCTTCCAAACTGTGCTAATCTGTCCTGCCCCCTCTAGCCTTGGAGCAGGGGTCATGCACAGCTCTTCTGCTACTCCTCTGTTGAGCATCTATGCCTGGAGCTTCAGGTCAGTCAAGAGTCTAGTAAGAACCAGGCCACCCATTAATCAAGCTGCATTAGTTTAGGAAAAAAGACAGGTTTTTCTGTAGGTTTCCCAAAACATATAGATAACAGAGAGCAAAAGATAAAATAGAAAATAAAAATACAGTTTTTGATGGTCTAACAGTTTAGCCTACTCACAGTAGTTTTATAAGAAATGTGGGGAAAAATATACTTTGAAAATATTTTTCTTCTGAATTTCACAACTTCCTTTCACTTCTATCCGTCTTTTCTCCAGAGGGAAAAAGTGCTGCAGACCAATATTCAACAGAATCACAGCATCATGTAAGTTGGAGCAGACCTCTGGAGACCATCATCTTGGTCCATACAGGGCCACCTTAGATGCAGTTGCTCAAGCTGTTCCTTGTTCAGTTAGTTCAGAGTAGCTACAAGGATGGACATTCTCCCTTTTGGTGCCAGTGCACCTCTAGAAGCAATCTGTGTTACTTTTCATGTCCCTCCCCAGTTTTAAGTCCAGCTGAACTTTGCCTTTCCTAATACCACCCATGTAGGCCAGAACCGCATCCTGCTGCTCCCCAGTGGCCCTCCTGGACCTTCTCTGTCCTTCCCTTTGGCACCCAAGCCCAGGCTGGAGCTGTTTCAAGAAAGTCTTTTCTTTTTCCTTTTTCTTAATAGAACTTCCATATTGCATTGCATTGTGTGTAAATTTATTACAGAAAATCTTAAAAGTGTTTGGAAGTTGATCAAATATATGGTCTTTTTTCTAGCAACTTTTGTTTTTAGACAGTTGTCACCCTGAGTTTTTTAATAGTATCAATAGACTAGGCACTATGTTTTTCAGTTGTATGGTCTTTTTCTATCCAAAAAAAGATCTTTGGTGTATCTGCAGTTGTTGTAGAAGATACTGACAGATTCTAAAAATAATAAATGTTAATACTGCTTCTTGCAAGCAGTGCTATTTTAAGTTTCAAGAAATATATTCAACAACAGAGCAATTTAATTTGCCTTGTGGTAAAGAAAGTGGTAAGCTATGACTTACTGTTGACATAGTCACACTGTATTTTGCTATAGTAGTTGTGTTTGTCTAAACAGTAATAAAGGTACAAAATAATTTGCTCAATGAGCAATTACAATGAATATCTTAAAATAAAAATACTGAAGTCCTGATGCCTTTTCAAGTGCAGCAAGCAGAAAATGCTGCTGTTTATTTTGAGACTTTCCTGTGTCTGCAGCACTGACTACACAGAAGTGGGAATCAATGACAAGGTGCCATATGCAAGACTTTATTTATAGCGGCTTTATAACTGATCTAAAGTGGGATGATAGATTTTGATACCCATGACCTTTAATAGAAAACACTCGGAAGGGAAGGTTACAGTTTTACCTCCAAAGTTATCCCTGGTCTAAGTCCTTTGTATTTTAGTCTTTCTGAGGCAATTAAAATAAGTACCCATTCTTTCTTGGTTTCTTTTTTTTTTTTCTGAATTATTATAATTTCTTGGCTATTCACTTGACATTTTGGAAAAAATTATTTTAGGGGAACTCTGAAACCTGCAAAGCTAAATGTTTGCCCACTCCTGCTGATAACAGCATTTTAAACTGCTGTATATTTGAGGGGTTGCATTTTTGTTCTTCTTGACTTGACCCATGATAGCACTGTGGTTGGAGAGGAGGTGATTCATGTGTGCCTTCTGAAATGTCTTCTCCCACTTCTACCCCAGATGCATCCATTTTCTAACAGAAGTGGAGCAAAAGACTGCACAGATGATTGTCATGTTTGGCTTTGATCTGGTGTTCTATAGCTTCATACCTTGTTTGGTGATCCAGGGAGGAAATCAGGGAACTGAAGTTTTGAAACACTCTGAAACACCTCGGAGTCTGGGCAGCTCATCCCAAAAGAGAGGTCTGCAGGTATGAAAAGCAATCAAACAAACAAAACCCCAAACAAGGAACGACTTTTTGGAAGACATTCTAGGTTGAAAAGCAGATAGAAAACAATAAGTTAGAAAAGACATAGGAAAGAGAATGGAATGACAGGAACGAACTGATAATTCAGAGAAGATGCTGTCACTGATCATGGTCATAGCTGTGGGTTTCTTTTGTTTCTCATGTTCTTGTACATGAGCAGTAGGATAGAAACTTAGAAAATCTACGCATTTAGAGATGAAAGATAAAAGTAAATAAATGATTGTGCACAATTATTAACTAGTGGAACTCATTGCTATTGGGTACTGCTGAGGAAAATATTGGCCACTGAAGACAGGATGCCATATTTGCTCTTTATATCCTGTCTGTCACAGGAGACCAACTTAAGCCCTGAGCAAGAAACTTGAGTCCAACAGATTGTCCCTTCTGTCCAAGGGACCTCATGGCTGAGTGGCCTAGGGAAAGGAGAGGAAGGATCCTCTCACTGACAAGGTGAGTAAATGTCCCCGTAGTGCACAGTAGTGCACAACCCGTGATCCTGTTTTAGTACTTGCCTGAGGTATTTCCTCTGTAGTACTTTTTGAGGAAAAGATTATAGGAATTTCACCTACTTCCAGGTCACTGACACTGGTACCCAAAGTACACTGGAAAACTCCTAGATGGACATCATGTTTTCTGTTTAATACTTGAACAAGGATATAATACAATAAACAGTTAGTTCTTTGCAGGGTATGTGGTAGGTGAGAGTGTTCTTAAGGCCCTTTTCAAATACGGTTAATGATACATCAATATCACATCAGTCCAAACTCCTCATGATCAAAAAGAAATCCACAAAGAGAGAGAAAAAAAAGAAAATTCCTTTTTTTTCTCTATATATAGATGTCTACAGATCTTCTGGGTCCATATCCATGCCTTCCCTGGGCATTTTTTTTCCTGCTTACTATATGTGATGGAAAAATTAAACAGCTTAGAAGCAAATGTATAGTTGACTTGATAGCTGCAATAGCCAAAACCTAATTGTACGATCTCTTTTCTTTCTGGGTTTGCCTGTTACAAAAAGTGGTAGAGGTAGAGACCTCATCAAAGTGTGGAGCATTTCCACCACTTCATAGCTGTGAGGTAGAAGTCCTGACAGATATAAACAGTCTAGCTTGGAAAGCTGTATCCATACATCCCACGTATGGATAATATTTGACTCTACAATGCTTCAAATCCACATAGGCCCCTAGCAAGACTCTTGTCTGCATCTGTGCGCTGTGTCAGGACAAGAGACCCTAAACTACTAGTAGAATGAAGCCACCTTTCCTGTAACCCAAACCCAGGGAATACTTTAAAAAATATATATAAAAAGAAAAAACAGGAGAGCTAGAGGACTGTGGTCTTGGCCATGTGACAGCCCACCCCATGTGGGAGTCATGAGGCAAATTCTCAGGGCTTGCAAAGCAAAACTCCATGGGTACCCCAGGGGACAGAGAGCCTCTTGCCAACAACTCTCTGAAACACAACACAATATCTAGCACTATAATGTGTTCAGTATTAAGATTAGGCTATTTCTTTTAGCATACAGACAATGTTTTTGACTTGAAGAAAGTTTGCTTTGTCATGTTGCACGTTCTCTCATGGGAGCTGTGTGAGCTCAAAGGGTGCACTCTGCCTTAGTCTCCAGTTAGAAGAAGGGTGTTTTTGCCTTTTTCACTTGGTTTTGTCTCTGAGATTACGCAGGTACATATGATCTTTACAGAAATCAAGTTATTCCCTTTCCCACTCTGAGCCTAAAAGCACCCACAAGAACAGCTCTGCTTTCTGTGCCCGGGTGCTGGGTTGCCCAGGAAGAGGTGCTCAGGGGCTGGGTGGTGCTTTCTACTTCAGCAGCTGCTTCTTGCCTCCTTGCTGAAAAGGCAGATACAGTTTGTGGACACAGGCTTGTGCATATTTCATATATAACACACCCTCTTCTTCATCAATCATAGAATCATAGAATGCTTAAGGTTGGAAGGGACCTCTAGAGGTCACCTAGTCCAACCCCCCTGCACACGCAGGGTCACCTAGAGCACGTGGCACAGGACTGCATCCAAGCGGGTTTTGAAGATGTAGTTAATCTCTCTGGTTTTAATACAGCAGTTTACTTTCCAAATCACCACTTATTTCCCCTCTTAGTTCTGCTTCATCTTACATGTCTGAGCAGTGGAGATGGGCTTGACACACATCAACAGAAGTATAACAGCAAGCGAGGGCTGGTATGGTTAAGAACAATAAAGATGCTCAGTAAAGGTGTCAGCATAATTGAAGATTAAATTTAATGTTAATTTTATTCTTAAAACCATTTCTATGTGTATTGCTTTTGCTATCCATACACAAAATGCAGTTGCCCTCAAACTCATATCTTACTGAAGCTTCATGAACATTACTACAGGGAAAATAAAAAGTTGGTAAATGATTAAATGCGTAATTAAAGGTTTCACATTTAACCCCATCACTTCAGTGATTTATGGTTTCCATTATTTTGTCTAAGTAATTCATGCTTTTTTTTAATGTTTGTTCTTTCCTTCATGGTTGTTAGTGCCGGTAAGCTTATGCTAGGGGAATTTATCACCAGAAGGACATTTCTGGCCTCAGCCGCAAGGTACAGAGGAGAGTTAAATCAAAATATAGCAGATGCAATACAGTTCTCATTGCAGTTGATGGGAGAGCTGTGAAATATTTGCAGCATTGGGCCAGGAATGCTTTGTGTGCAAGAACAGAGGGAGGAATGAAATCTCCACATGCATATTGGGGGCTGAAGCAGGTGTCTTCGGTGGCCAGTCCAGAGAAGGCTGGCTTGATAAAGAGGTCTTTGTAGGGCTGGGCCACACCAACTCCCTCTGCAGCGTGTGCCAGCGCTGGGAGGAAACCCACAAACGCAGCAGGCCCTGCTTGAAGAAGTGCACAGCACAGGCTGAGCCCGACGCAGTGCGGCAGGCGGCAGAGCGCGCAGACTCGTCTCTGGAGGAAGCTCCCCACCACAGTGCTGTTCACAAGGTCTCCTCCCTCAGCCCCAGGCCTCTTCCCGCCCTGCCTGAGTTTCCTGGTGTTGTGCTCTGCTCTGGGGAGACTTCCTGCTCGCTCCCCCAAGCTAGCGTTGCCCCTGTCTCTGGCATGGCTGCAGCGGCCCTGATGGGCTCTTCCCAACTCCTGTTTTGCACACTAGCTTGCGGTTAGGCTGAGAAGGGAGTATCGAAGCCATCTCAAGCAGAGGAGAGCTTAGAAGGGAGTTCCCTCACTGCCAAGTGAACGTGCTAGCTGCACATTTCTGTAATACAGCGTGCCACCTTTTCTGGCTCCACTTCAGAAAACAAGCGTTTTCTGAACACTTCATTCCCAAATGGGAGATGAGTACTCTGCTCCTCAGGTGGAGATGATGGTGGGACTTTGTCACAGAGTGAGAAAGGGTGAGAAATGAGCTTCAGCAGCCACCGAACAAGCTTCCCTGGTGTCACTTGTGATTTTCAGACGTTTCAATCTGTCTATAGTCCAAATTTCCTGTTAACCAAGAGTCCAATTAAGCCCAGATCATTGCAGGATGAAATAGCTTAGGTTTTATTTCTGGTTGGGAGTTTGACTTGACTCCTATGTTAACTTCACCTATTCTTGCTAACCCAAGTGGAAAAAATAAGTTGCCTTGTCTTCAATATTTTTACCAGTATATGGCTTCATAGATGCACTTGGTGACAGTTTGTAGCAGGGTTTCATACAGTTTAATTACGCTCTGTTGAAGGTATTATAATTTACATTCTCTATTGTATAATGTTATTGAGTTCCTCCTTATTCACTGGCTCCCTGGAAATATTGAGGCCATTTTGTTTTAATGCGCTGCAACAATTACAGGAGAAACTTCTGAGAAAAAGAGAGTTCTTCATAGAATGGTAGCAGAATAAAAGAGTTTTTGAGATATGGTCCTGTAGAAAAAGACATCTATTTTTTCATTTTGTAGTATGTCTCTGCCTTTTTGGCAAGTTTTTCATTGCTCTAATATTTTTGAGCTGTTCTAACTTCTTCCCTTTTTTTCTCCCTTAATATTTTAAGATAGGTAACCAACAAGAACATGGTGTTCAAGAAGTTATAAAATGTCATAACTCCAGTACTGCCTTTCTTCGTATTGTTGTCTTTGTATTGTTGTGTTATGATCAAATGTGTGTTTGTTTTAGAGAGGGAGCTTCTCACAGTCAGAGTGGGCCTTTTTTTTCCCCCTCTTTCTCTTGTTTTCTTGAGTGATCATAGCTGGTTTGAAATCCAGCACTCTGTATGAGAAGTTACTACTGCTCCATTCATTCAACAGGCGCTTAATTCCTAGCCCGGCACTTGTCCTGCTATTGCACTGACCATTGAGATAAGTTCATCAAGAGGTTCCTCAAAATTCCTGAATGAGTTTCTACAGGTCCGCCTAACCTAAGCAGCGGCTGATCCTTACTGCTCCTGCAGAACGATGATGAATCGTGGAACACGTCCAGGCTAGTTCATCAAGAGGTTCCTCAAAATTCCCGAATGAGTTTCTACAGGTCTGCCTAACCTAAGCAACGGCTGATCCTTATTGCTCCTGCAGAACGATGATGAAACGTGGAACACGTCCAGGCGTTGCACAATCTTACTCACTTCTTGCTGTGTTGAAGGGCTCTGTATCACTTGGTTTGCTGCATCAAAAGTACAAAATAGGGTACAGATAACTACTGGTAGGCCAAGAGGAAATGGCCTCAAGTTGTGCCAGGGAAGGTTCAGGTTGGATATTAGGAAAAATTTCTACACAGGAAGAGAGGTGAAACATTGGAACAGGCTGCGCAGGGAAGTAGTGGAGTCACCGTCCCTGGCTGTGTTCAAGAAACGTGTAGATGGGGCACTTAAGGACATGATGTAACAGGCATGGTGTTAAGGGGCTTACATTTCGACTTGTTGATCTTAAAGGTCTTTTCCAACCATAATGATTCTGTTATTCTATGAAAATATAAACGCAGCATGAGCTGCTTTTTCAGATGGGCTGCATTTCCAGGCTTGCCTTGGGAAGCAGAGAGCTGAGCGAGGTGAGCATTCCTGCTGAGGTCTGTGGGCTTCCCTGTGTGAGCCAGAGTTTTAGAGCCAGCAGCATTTGTTTGCAGCAAGAGATGCTAGCAGAAGAGCACTGCTGTGTCCTGCTCTCCATGGTATTTAGTCTTATATGTGTCAGGAGTGAATAATTTGTATTTTGGAACTGTCATATACACACTTACTTTGACACCATGCTGTTCTTTTTTCTTTCAGCAGACAAATGCCTTCTTTTCACAGTAGACTGAACAGCCTTTTTTGAGCCATAGAAACCTAGAGTGTTAATTCATTTGAGCTTGAGGATTACTGCCCTTTTAGTGTTTATGATCAAAAGTGTTAGCAAGACCCTTGGGGCAAATTCTTCGCTGGAATGAAATAGCACAGCTTATTTGAGGTCAGCCTGTTGAGCCATTCCTATGTACAACTGAGAAAAATATGGTCCTTGGTCCACAAGCAGATCAGATACAGCAAGGTGCAGACATCAAAAATAAAAGTTTGCAGGCAGAGTATTTTATCTGTTCTAAGTCTGACTTGCTGGTGGTCGGACTGTCTAGATGCTACGGGGTTATTTATGTATGCCATACTTAAACTGAAAAGGTAAAAGAGACAGACATTTTTATGGACTGGGAGACACTTGCAAATTTGGAACCCCTAATGTAGTGAAAAACAAATGCAGTAGAGATCCTGGAGAGTGCCAGAAACACTGCACAAACAGAAGCCCTGTTGAGACAGAAAAGGTCATTTTTTGTATCTTATAATATACCGTTTTGCCTTTTTAGCCTGCAGCTTTTATGTGACCTTACAGCAATTTCCTCTGAAAGTGTGAGCTGCAGTCACTCTCCGAAGGAGGAGTAGCCTCTAGGGAAAAGGCGCTTGTTTTCTAACACGCGTATTCTGCTACGCGGTGTTGAATAGAGGGGGGACACAGCAAGGAAGGACAAATTGCTTTGAAAAGGAGTTTATGCAGAGAGAATGGGAAAGCATTTTTAATGCTTGCTTGCTTCTAGCTTTAGCTTCTCTGAACCTCAAGCCACTAGAGGCCTCAAGACCTGCAGAAGGGTGGATGTTTCTGATACAGTACTCTGGGGGTTCTGTCACTTCTTTGGTCACTGAGTTCTTCAGGGACTTTGCTAGGCACCATCCAAAGCTGGTGGCCACAGGAGCAAGGCTGCACTTTGACGTGGCAAATAGAGACGTGCATATGTATCAGCAATTGGTATTTTTCCTGATGTTAATTTCAATGTTTTTGTGATATACCTTGATCCTCGCTTTCCAGATTTTTTAATATAAACTCTTCATAAAGTGTGCAGCACAGCTTGTAGAGAGAGGGAAGTGTAAATATTTTTTAGTTATTAAGGAGATAACCAGGGCTCTGGGCATTCCGGAAAGCAGTGTAAGTGGTTTGGAAGTTCATATTCAGACCTTCTGGTGTAGCCAAAAGTCCCGCATTTCTCTTTCTAACCCCCTGATGCACCTAACGCCTGCAAAATGGCTAGAGGAGCCTCAATTTCTTGTTTCCCATAAACCACCAACAGCTACCTTTTCTTGCTTACCTCCCACTATATCTGCTTTAATTAAATAATTGCACTATTCCTGAAACTATTAGCATGAAATAATTAGTATTTGTATTTAAAGCCGTGTGTGTTTGAGTGTCGTCGTTAACACTATGTTTAGGTGGAAGATGTGATTTTAATCACTGTTTCTGGCAGCTCTGGCAATATTGTACATAAAGCTGAAGTTCATTAAGTTGGTCTTCTAGTTGTAATAATAAAAATCCTTCTGTTTGGCAAGTGAACTAGTGAACTTGAGGTGCCATTATTTAGCAACTTTTAAAGATCAATTAGGTAGCAGTTACACTGTCATATGATAGATTTCCATAGTCCAGCCTAAGACACAGCCATGTTTCTTTGATGGCACAATGTAATGCACAAATGTATAGCAGTTATTTTACTGAGGACTATTCTTTTTTTTCTAGATGTGTAGGTTGGGTAGTGGGAGGAGAGAGAAGGTGGAGTGAATGGAAATCACTGGGGATGGACAAGAGGAGAACAGTTCTCATGGGTCCATCAGGAGAATGATGGCTTCTTCGCTCCAGTGCTGCCTCTGGCTTTTGTATTTAAGATACAATAAAATTTCATCCACAGGGAAGGAAGAGGCTTTGGAGTGATAAAGACTAAAAGTTAATGAAATGGAGAAGTATCTTAAGTAAATGAGGAGGCCCATGGGAAAAGCCAGAGTGACTGGAACACTATTTCAGTGAACCAAATAAATCTGGGAGGTGGTGAGAAAGAGAATTTTTAAAAGAATTGAGAATAACTTTGTCCCCACAGTCTTTGTGACATCTATTCGCTGCTTTGACTTCATACATGTAAACATACCTCCCTCCAACCCTGGTTTGAGCTACACTTGACCATACTTCATTAATTTTACTCCATACTCACCAAAAATTTGGAGAAAAAGCTCTAGATTGGAATCCAAGGTTGCTTAAATGGACTCAGTTAAAATGTAGAGATGCTCAAATAAGAAAATTGTATATTAAATCCATAAACACAGCTCTTCAGCCTTTTGGCTCTGATTTTCCTGAGGCATCAGGCTGAATCAGCCTGGAAGATTTTACTGACTTCAAATGCATTAAATATATTGATCTGCAGAGAGCCTTGGCGTCAGGCTGTCTGTAGCCTGTGTTGTGCTGTTAGACAGGAAATGCTTTTACCTCTGTCTACAAAAGAAACAAAATGAAGAAACATTAGCAGGGTTTAAAATCATTATGGAAGCTGGAGATGCCTGGGGAATTTGCTAATAGCAGCTGTATTGCAATTAGTGGGGAAAAATTTGGTTAAGAGCAGCAATAATTGTTTTTAACATTTGAGAAAATGTGAAGCAGCATTTTTTCCGGACAAATAATTTGTTCAGAAAAAACTACATAGTCATCACAGACTTTCACTAAATGGTCAGGAGAGTTTTGGAGGGGGACTCTACTTGTTTTCTCCCTTTTATAACATTATATTTTTTCTTCACAGGGGGCTCTCTCTTGATCTCAGTCTTTGGTGAGCTTTGGACTAGCATCAAGCTCTTAAGAGATCATGTAAAGTCCCTTAGTTGTCTCCCTCTGCTACTATTAACTCTTTCAGTAAGTTGCTTGGGTTCAGAGATTTGCCCCCATGAGTTGTTCAGTGCTTAATATGGCTAAGGAAGCTTAGTTGTGCAAATGCTATTCTCCTCAGCAAATTATCCTCCAGTATTTTCTCATGAGAACTTCAAGATAAGGCAGCAGTTACAACGAGGCCTAAATGGCTGCTTTTTGCAAAATGGCAGTTTTACTGGGAAAAAAAAAGAGGGTTTTTTTGTCGTTTAAAAAAATTTTGGTTCACCAAATATGTTAGATGCTGCAAGACCCGGAGTATGAGTACTCTGCTGAGTCACCTTCTAGTCTACTGATTAATAACTTACCTTTCCTCCCTAAATTGTCTGAAGAAGCTTTTCCTTAATCATGGGCAAGGAGGACTTGCAAATACCTCTTGGTGCACCACATAATGAACACATTCCCTTACAGCATCCCCTATGCTTAACACCATGGAGGCAGGGACAGGCCAAGGTGAATAGGCTCATACATAGATATCCATCATCACAGGTATCTCCCGTCCCCCACTCCCATCACACCCAAACAGCTCAGAACAGCTCCTTGTGGCACTTAGCCATGCAGGACACCCTCCACGTGCCCTTACCAGCCCCCCTTGCACATCCACCTCCTCCATCAGCAGCTTTTGCCCAGTGGGGGCTCTGGGAGTTCCCTGTCCCTCCGCAGGGCAGCGCGAGGCGCCACGGGGAGCGCCGCGGCCTGGCGCGCTCCTGTGGGCTCGCCGCGGTCCCCTTGCAGACTCAGCGAGCCTCAGGGGGCCCTCTGCTCTGCACAGGCAGGGTGTCGGGCTGAGTTTGTGTGAGAAAGATGGCGCTACATGAACGCCCCGCCATTCTTTTTCAAAAAATTTCTGTATTCCCACTCTGATGCTAGTTGATACCTCAGTACAGATATAATAGCTGTTGCTTTTTATTTTACTTGACTGATGCTCCCATTGAGTGCTTATAACCTTCCCTAGGAAATCTCTTTAGGAATCGCGTTTTCAAAGCATCACCTCCACAGCTGCTGCTCCTTTGCTTTCTTAACTCTGATACTTGCTTGCCCTCCAGAACAGGAGGAGCCCCTTACTAGAAGGCCCAGGTGAGCGCTACCTTTTCATTACAAGGCGAGAGCTGCTGCCTGGCAGGCAGGGCCAGAGCTCATCTTGCTGTGGAGCTGTGTTAGAAAAAGCAAAGCTGCCTCGGTGGGTGAAATAAACCTGCCTTCTAAATGGCACTAGGGTGTGGTTTCTTGTTTATGTCCTGTGATTTGTTATTGCACTCCTGCAAAACAGTCTGTCTTTGTTCTCGTAAAGAAAACATTTTGCTGGAGTGATCTCTATCATCTTTTAGCTTTGCCGTGCAGTATCACATTTATAAGTCAGGGTGCTGCTGGGGTGAATTCAGGTCATTTTCAGCTACATAAGGTGAGAATGAAGGGACAGTAAGCTGCTTTTAGCTCTCTTTGGTATTGGGTTGGATGTGGTGTGCTGGCAGAGACTAAGCAGCCCTTGTGTTTCCTGGACTGTGATCTGGAGTTGTGGGGAGGCAGCAGGGTCCGAGGTGGGGAAAGAAGAAGAGAATTTGTCCCTTGAATTATATGGATGCACTAATGCTGTTCACCATTTGATTAGTGTGACCTCTGCTATATTGTAGAAGCTTTAGTCGAGAGCAAAGGAATGGCAGAGTCCTCCTGAGTCATTGTGTCTTCCCCCTGCTATCACAGCTGCTGTGCTATAAATCCCTCTCGTGGGGCTGTCACAGTCCATCTTAGCTTGGCTCTTTGTCTCATTGTAGACTGCCTGTTCCACAGCTTGACTCCGGTGATCAACATGAAACTTGGAATTTTTGGTGAAGGTATATTCAAGACTAGTTTACTCTTGTAGGCTCTACTGCCCATATTGTCCTTTAGTTTAAATAGCTTTCCCTCCCCGATGCATGTGTGACTTTCTCAGGTTTTACTTGGTGACACTTAGCCAGTTGAATCCTTTTGAAATATCTGTCTTCAGGTAAGCTTTTTGTTTTCTGTTATTCTGATGGGCGTTCTTTGTTCTTTCTCCATTTCTTATTTGTCCTTGCTTTACCATGTGTAAAACTCTGATAATTCAGTATTTAAAATGATTTCTTTTTCCACCATTTTTTACAGGATTGCTCTTTCCAAGAGCAGGAGCTTCTTGGTGGGTTTTGGCATCCTGAATAAGATTAATATCCTCTAGTTTTGAATATCTGTGCCTGAACCTACTCACCCTGATCTGCCTCTGTAGTCAACAGAGAGAGAATAGGTAGAATTAGTATGAGATTCATCTGACCTATTTTAGGCATGTAATTTAGGATGAGAAAAATCTCACCCTAACTCTGGGAAATGTGGAAGCCTGAGGTGGCTGGTGCTGATGTGAATTTTTGCATTTAGTTTAATCCTGCTCCTTCTGCCTCCCAGTTTACAGTGATAATTCTTGTTGCTGTTAATGAGTGCATGTCCTTGCATATAATGGGAGCAAACTGGAATATACTGGTACTGCTTCTGAGTTTCTAAAGTGCATAAGTAGAGTGAATCTGTAGGCTTTGACTTTCACAAAACAGTCTTCTATATGTTTCTGGAATAGTAAAGAGGAAAGGCTTTTTCTGCACTTAATTTTGAAGAACTCCTTGAGTCTTGAACTCTCTCCAAGACTTGAAGGCAGAAATCATTGCTGGCAAAGCAGGAGTTTCTCAGACAAGATGCTTTTTTCAACTACTTAAACCTGCTAAATGTCAGACAGGGCAGTGGGATTTTTTTTTTGGCTGCTGCCAAGGTGTAGTAGGGCAGACGGAGGGCCTCAGACAATGCAAGGCTTTCTTGCTAATAGCTTCAGCAGAAAAATACTTTCTGGTGTTTGAGCTACTAGTTAATTCTCAGGTGATATCACTGAGGACCTTGCGTAGAGCAAGAATTTTCAAGATTGGTCAGTATTGCATAAATTTTTGAAGAAATTAGAAATATTCAAGACACTTGTAGGCCAGTTTTCAATTTCATGCCAAGGCAGATGATCAGTTTGGTCTCACATTGACTTCATATTCTGAGTCAGTTTCTTATCTAAGGAGGCTAAGAATATTTATGAGGGCTTGATGAATGACAGAGATTCAGGATTATTTGTAACTATCTTTTTAAAATACTTTACGATTGTCCCCGGGCCTTATGCTAGCTTGGATTGAGCTTTCCAGTGTACTGATGACAAGACTATCAAAAAGTGACTCCTCCACTTGGCCAGTGTTAGTGATGGTCCTGAGCACTGATGTGTGTTCTCATGCCAAAAATGTGTACATCAAGTCTCTAAAGCAGAATTCCAGCTGGTCCTTGAACCAAGGAAAAACAAGACGCCCTCGAGGGTGGTTTGGAGGAACACTTTCCACTGTGCAGCGGGTAAAGAAATGATTGTTTCCTGGTAGACAGTGTCTGTTCAGAGCTGCTCTTGGATGAGTTGTTGGGAGAGGTGAGATGATTAGAGGAGGGAGTGCAGATGAAACAGTCAAAAGCCTTGGGAAACCTGATTATCTATGTAGACTAGACTGGAGCAGTGAGTTATTGTTGCATTCTGTGGTATATGCATCTAAAATGAACAGCAAGTGTGTTAATGGTGTGAAATATAAAGGGAACAAAAATCCACAAAGCAGCTGAAAGGGGCTTGGGTTGGCTTTTATGTCATGTCTGCATTGCCCATGTAAATGGGAGTCTCGCTTATAGGCTCCTCTGGCAAGGCAGCAAATGGAGTGTGTAGCTCTTGTGTGCTGCTACTTTAGAGGTTTGAATTACCGATCTGTTTACTCTTGTGGCAGAACCACATTTTCTGAAGTGATGATAACATTCATCTAGTTTACATCTGCAGATATGATCGCAGTGTTGAAGTACATCACTGTGATGGCTAATAAATGGACAAAAACAAGTTTATTACTAAGGAATTCTTGCTTGCAAGTCACACTCTTCTTTATGACTTGTCGTGCACAGGCTTCGGAGTACAATTATGCTCCTGGGTTAGAAGAGCAGATGGATGCAATCCAGACCCATTCCCACTGAGGAGCAGCTGCCAACATCTTTTGATGTCACCCTGGAATTACTCTGTGTGGTTCTTGCAGTTGCCACTTTGTACAACTGAGGAATCGTTTTGTTTTTTTTCTCTCATCTAATGCTATGTTCCTACTCACTTTGTTGACCATTGCGCAGGGACCAGGCTATTTCTTCATTAGCAGCACTGGCCGATGTTGTCTGATGTTGCTATGCCCTGTTCCTATTCCTCTGCTTCCTTTATAGCAAGTGTGATTCTTTTAGAGCCCTTTGAAGACTTTTGCAAGCCAACTAAGAATGATGAGAGCTCATTTTGTGTCATTTGGCTATACCTGCTCTCATGGCATCAAGTGAGTTGCTGGAAAGAAATTTTTTAGCCTGTTTCATTTAGTTGTAACTTAGCCTTTTGTAATTCTACAGTGCAATCATAGTTTTTTCCCTTAGACATAATATCTGTTGTAACTACAAGTACTATAAGGGTTTGAGTTTCTCAGGGCAGTAATGCTGGTGGCAGCTACCTCTCTTCTCCAGCAGATTCCACTAGTGCTGGATGACTGTTCTCCTTTAGAAGACCACGTTTGGCATTTGCTTTTCATAACAGGGGTTGACCTTGATCTCCTTTCCATACCTAACTCACTGCGTTTGGAATATACTGCCTCTATTTTGCTGGGCTTTAAATAACTTTACTTTTTAAGGGAGGTGGGGTTTTATGAGTGAAGCTGTAGAGTGATTTTTGACTAGGTGTGATCTAAGGGCATTTTGTATGCAATGTGGTCAGTGGTTTATGTGACGGTCCCTGAAATTGTGAAGGGGAAATACTTCCCTGTATATACACACACATGTAAATATATAAACACAGACACCTCTATAGTATGTAAAAAGATGTTGTTTTTCCTCTTCTGAACATGTGTAATAACCTGAGTTTCTTGCTGTATTGGAGTTATGAAAAATCCTAGTAATTAAAGCAAAAATGAGCTAACAGAGTAATCTAGATTATCTGTATCTGGAAAAGAGAGTTGAATATTCTCAAATTTGGAATATGTACTTCCAGAAGCTCAGTACTGCTTCATTTCAAACCTATAGCACTTTTTTGTTGTTTTTTAATTAAAACCTTCTCCCCAGGTTACGTTTCTAATATTTGCTAGTTCAGAATGATATATGTATGTGTGTATAAGTTTACATCATGAATGTATATGAGCTGCTTTCTTTGCTCCTGCAATAGTTTCCCTCAAAGAGAATGCTCAGCTTCTCTTGTCCTTTAATTTTCCCAGTTCTTGGTTTGCTGGCAAAGCACTGAGCCTTGTCAGGAAGTATTTGGGATGGGAGAAAGTGGAACAATATCAAATCTAAGCTAATTGACATTATTTTTCCTTTCAAAAGCACAGATAAGTTCCCTTTGAAAGAGCTGGGGATAATGGGTGATGATACTTACTTTGGGTATGAAATGTTTTGACTATCAAAAAGGACTTAAATTATGAGTTTAAGGAGATACAATATTTAGAAAACCTACTTGCAGGCAGATCTTTTCAGGTATCTTACAAAGCGACTGTATGGATAATAGCTCAGTCTTACCAAATCTTTAGAGGTTTTGAAATTTCTTCTTTTGTGCTTGAAGAAAAACACACCTTTAGACAGTTGTGGAGTAAGTTAATGTCAAAAAGTGTATTTTGAATCCAGACGGACTCACTCTTGGATGAAATGGTCTCATGTTCTGGAAGGGGTTCAGCATTTAGAAAATAGTACACTTGACAGAATATTTATTCCAAAATTCCTACCTAGAATCTTGTTTTTGTAAGTATTTAGGTTATATAAAGTTGACACACAAATTCTAACAGGATAATCTGATCATTTTGAATTAATTCACAAATATAAGCAAATGATAAGTATTTTTTTTTTTTTTTTTTTTCCTGTGAAGCATTTAGGAAACTAAACATTTATAAAAGAACATTTTGTTGTTGTTGTTGTTTTGCTCTTTAATATCCAGGCCAATGCTTTAAATGATTTGATACAAAAGAATTTTATCAAGTATGATATGGCTATATATAATTTTACACATTATGTAAAATCTGGAATAATGAGGAAGAGCCATCTCTTCAAGATGGATTTGTGTTTTGACTATTATTTTTTTTTCCAGGATCTGCTCCATAGAAACTTTCTAGCAAGAGCAGTGCTCCCCAGTGAAAATATACCTGCTACTTGCATGTTTTAGTCAAAGGGTAACCCTATGCTTCAAAATGTGAAATGCAAGTTTTATTGGAAGAAAAATACTGTATTTTTGCTGAAATATGAATCCTTTGAAGTGGGGAGGGAGGAATTAGGTACAGAGAGCTGGGCCTGTTCAGCCTGAAGAAGAGAAGGCTGAGAGGGGACCTGATCAATGTCTACAAGTACCTCAAGGGAGGCAGTGAGGAGGATGGTGCTGGCCTCTCTTCACTGGTGACCACTGACAGAACTAGAGGTAATGGCAAGAAACTGAAGCATCAAAAGTTCCACAGGAACTTAAGGAAAAATTTCTTAACAGTGAGGGTGACAGAGCACTGGAACAGGCTGCCCAGAGAGGTTGTGGAGTCTCCTTCTCTGGAGATCTTCAAAACCCGCTTGGACGCAGTCCTGTGCCACGTGCTCTAGGTGACCCTGCGTGTGCAGGGGGGTTGGACTAGATGATCTCTAGAGGTCCCTTCCAACCTTAAGCATTCTATGATAAATGCTCTTGTGGGACACAGGGAGGTGTCTTATAAAAGCTCCGAACATGGGACCCCTCATCAGGAAATCTGCACTTGTCTTACAAGCTGCACCCGTTTGACCCCGGACATCTCTTCTCCTCTGTGCCCTAAGCAGTGATTTGCCAAAGGGATTCCCTCTGCAGGTGGGGCTGAGGGCCCACCATGACTGGATTGGGCAGAGAAACCTACACGGAGGAGAGGCCTTTAATTTCCTCTACTATTTTCCTCCCTGAATCTCCTGCTACCGCTTTGGGTCTCCTGTGCTCTCGTCCCACTGCAGGAGCTGCTAGGAGTTGGGGGGAGCCTGGGACTAGGATTCCAGAAATCCGATTTTCCCTTTCTGCGCCCTTTCCTCCGGCTGTGCCAGGAAGCAGGGCTGCTCTCCCTGGCTAAGCCCGCGGTGGGAGGCCTCGACCAGCAGGAGCGGGGAACTGAATGGCAGCCCTGATGCTCCTTCTGGACCCACCTAGGTGATCAGTTAGGCGCATTTTCTATTTTAATCACCAGAAAACTCTGACTTGTCTGAGTGCAGGGAAAAGCAGGTCACCCAAGAAACTGGAAAATCTTTCAAAGATATTTATTACACTAAGAGAGGGAACAAAACGTTTTCCAGCCTTCCTCCTCTGTTCTGGGTACCTGCAAGGCTGTGCTCCGCAGCTCTTCTCGGGTTAATTCTGGAGCTTTCCGGGGAGAATTTGCCCAGACCTGTGTGATACCAAATATGGTGCTCTGGCCACTGCCGCAGTGCTCATAAATCCCCTGTATAGCTTGATCTCAAAGACAACAATAATTCACTTGAAACTTCTGAAGGCCAGCGCAGAATAATGTAAATTTGCGGATATCTGAGCTATCACACCCACGGCTGGTGCACGTATTGCCATTAGTAGAGGTCAGATGTGTTTTCTGAAGGTTTGCTGAGCTGCACATGTCCCTGCCAGTGAAAGCTGTATCTCCACAAGGATGACTCGTGCTGCTTCTCAGCTCCTTTGGAAGTTCCATGACCAGCACTTCAGGAGCAACATTTCCCAACTTTTGACACTTCGCAAGAGGAAGTGGTACCTGAAGAAAGTACACGTACCATGCAGAGGAATGTTACCACCAGGCTTCTCTTGCATTCAAACAGCCATCCTCCACGTGGAGGAAAATCTTTCTTATCTGTTGTTTCTTGCTGAGTCTAGTGACTGTGCGAATTTTTAGTTTGCCATGGTGGTATTGTGTAGAAAATACCTCTGAGTCATATGACCTAGCTCCATATCAGTGTTAAATGTTAAAATTGAAACCTTAGGAATGCTGCTGAACTGCATTGAACAGCAACATTGCTTTGCTAGGAAGGAGAGTGCCAATTCCTCTCTTGCTGGGGCATGGCGCCAAGGTCTGTCTTTGCCTCTTAAAAACAGCGAGTGGAGGGGTCTTCCAGCAGACTTCTCTGCACCAGGAGTTGCTGCTTTTGCTTCATGTTTGTACAGCATCAAATAGGGTGGACTCCTGACTGATGACTCGAGCGCCTGCAGGCTGCCATGCACTCCCAAAAAGGGCTGCAAGGGGGAGTCTTCGGAACTGGCTGCAGCTCGGACTCCTTCCTAGTGACATGGCTTATTTCAAAGTGTTTGCCCTGCATTTTGAGGGGTACTCAGGGGATGTGAAACTTGCTTGGACCACAACTACTAATAAGTAACTGTGAAGACAGCAGACCTAAAGCAATGGAGAGCTTGTGTAAGGCCAGACCTCCACTCCATTTAGTCCAAAGAGAAGAAAAGTCCCAGGACTATTCTCTCCTCAAACCAGTCTCTACCTGTTGCCTCCACTGGCTAGATGCCCCCAGTTTCCACTTGTGCTGGTGGTGAGATAATTTCACTTTTATTGAAGTCCTGTTCTGAATTAAAGACCTGATAATGTCTTATTTTGGGGAAGACTTAGGAAAACTGCCAGCAGGTGGAATTAATGCATGAGAACCACCAATAGTCTTGGTTTTATAGTAAATAAGTAGGAAATGTGTTTGAAGATGTAAAGTGCATTCACACTGCCACAGTTATTTCCTTTTCAATGAACAGCTTGAGAGATGAGAGAAAACCTGACTAGGGATTTCCCAGAAGACCCCGGAACACGACATTAGCAGAAAAAAGGACAGCCATTACAGCGTGGGAGAACAAAACAATTCTAACAAAGTCTAAGGATGGGTTGTAGAAGGTTTTTTATTATTATTTATTTGGTAGCAGATACTATGTAACAGTCCCTTGAGGCTCCAATACGCTGTTCACATTTCTCTTTTTGCTCCTGTTCTGACAGTACCATGGAACGAGATGTCATCTTTCTTCACCTCCCTTCTGGCATTATTGTAATATGTTTCCTGGGGCATCTTTTTGGATAAGTGTAACAAGTGGTAGCATGTAGATACTAAGTCTTCTAAGACTGCAAAATGATAGCTGATTTTTGTCTGCCCTCCACAAGCAGCTTTCTAATAAACATTTTTTAGAACTGTAAAATCTGTTAAAGGTATATGAGAGTCGTCTCATACTGCTTTTTACTCTATCCTGTTTCTTGTTAAAGTTTGAATATACAAAATAAGATCAGTGTCAGATGTTACTCCAGATCCATGCATGCCTAACTTGGAGTATACCTGGATCCTGTTATTTCAACAGTTTCATCACTTAGTTTAACACATTCTTTGCTGCTATCCGATGCTAATTTTATTACCTGTCCAAGGATGAGGTCTCAAATCCAGATGCTATTCTAATCTTGTTTTCACTTGGTTGCATAAATTACTATTCAGACTTTGGTTTCAGTTTAGAGTTTGTTCCATCATGCACCATTTAAAACCTGTTTCCCTGAAAGGTGAATCTTGCCTGTGCTTGCACAGAATCTTTTCCTTATCGCATATGCCCAGTAACTTATACTTAGCCAAATAATCTGAATGATGCATGTAATATTTCTTGAGTGAACCTTTCCTTTTTGTTAATTATGACCCTTTGGGCAGAGGAATTTTGCTAGTATGTTATCTTGAGAATTTTCCTCACCCTTTTACTACTGCTAGAGAGATGATGTGATTTTAAGGTAGTACAGCTATCCCTGCGTACCACTGTTTGACTTTAAGCATCGTCCTAAAAAATATGGTCTGATAAAAGCAATTCTCTAATAGATGTCAACATTATCTGTCAACTACTTTAAAGATACAGGAGATTTTTTCTTTTATTCTACACTTTCCGTTCAACGGCCTTAATTTATTGCGCTGCCTGTTTCCTAGAAGCAAGCTGAACAGACGCGTTCCACGTTAGCTCCTCATCTGCCTCCTCTGTAATTAAGAAACGAGACACTCGCTGAAATTCTCCAAGGACAACTTTCATTTTACTAATAATTCCCTTTCTAAGTATCAACTGTAGAGAAAACAAGTCTTAAAGCCATGTACCATTGCTGTTGGAACAGCTTCAGTACTACTGAAATCGACTATTTCTATTAATAGAAGATTAACCTCAATTTAATTCCTCAAATGGCTGTTCCCATAAGGAATTGAATGATTCCTCAGGACGTCTGCTTTTCCCTGGCATGTTGCTGAAGGTGCGGAGCAGATGCAGCTGTTTACAAACAGAGCGATTCTGTTCGGAGCTTGCTTTATGCGGGGCATGAGGAGAGCAGCAGTAGCACAACCCCCCCCTTTTTTTCCCCTTCAGAAATGGGATGAGTTTAACAGCAATTTTTAGACACAATATCTGACATAGGCTGTAGGTAAACTAGGTTTTATACTGTGACTCTTTCATATGTCCAGGAGGCCCTGGACAGCCATACCAGTCACCTCTGTAAGAGTGAACTTAAACCGTGCAGTGAAATATGGTGGCTCCTCCCATGGGTGGGCTCCTGCCATGAACCTGTAGTAAGGAGAAAGCCTGACTTTTACCCTCTCCTTCCTGTGAAGCACTTGGCCTCAGCATTGTAGTTTTGATATGTGGTCTTGGGGCTCCAGGGCCTAAGTGCTGCCTTCTTGTTTGTCCCAGAACCGAGCAAAGAGTTGGCCTCAGCGTCAGCTGAAGTGTGGCATAAATTCGGGATAACTCCTGCGACTTACCTTTAACTTTGCCACATTTGGACAATGTGGCTAATGAGTGTGTGGAGCCACCCTATTTGTCCAGCCTGGCTCATATTTCTGAGCGAAACCTCTAGGTCACTCTTAACAGCGTGGTTCAAAGTTAGGCAGCTTGCATGAATGCTGGCCGGACCTCCACTTTCTAGCGTCGTAAGTCATTCCTTTTCTGTGCAGAGCGCACATCACGCAGTTTTACCACAGCAACATATTGTATTATAAAATTTAGGAGGTCAGTAAACAACTTGGCAGCAATTGGAACAAGGGTTTCTCCTCAGTATTTGGTG
Source organism: Tinamus guttatus (assembly GCF_000705375.1). The sequence continues at coordinate 140,926 of NW_010588828.1, read as the reverse complement.
CTTGGAAGGGGAGAGAGGAATAAAGAGGCAGGGATCTGCTGTTAAATGAGCTACTGTAGTCTCCCCGTTTTTCAAGAGCCTTGTTTAATAAGGATTGTAACTATTGTGTGGCTGTGGATGACTTTTTCAAGAAGACTTGTCAAAATATTGTCACTAATGAAGCTTGTGCCCTGAAGATGCAAAGAGGTGCCTGTACCGAAGGATTTGCAAGTCTGGGTTGGTCACGCACCACAGTCTGTGGGTTGTTTGATTGCTGCATCAGAAAGATACAGTGTGTGCACCCCACAAAGGTACTAACTCAGGTTAACTTTTAAGGTCTTTATGCGTTCCTTTCCTGTACCAAAAGCCTTTTTAAATATTTGTCTTAAGATAAAACTCCTTTTAGGAAAACTCCATTTTTTGTAGTGATATGACTTTTTTTTTTTTAATGAGTGGGAATTTGTTTTTCTTCATGCTATCTGATCAAGATTTGTTTTTACAGGCTATCTTGGTTCATGCTCTTACCATCTAACAGATGGATTGTGGATTAACAGGTACACTGGCAAAAAAAGGGAATCTGAATCTCTGAGCTGTTTGCATCTAATCTCCTATGGTGATGAATTCCTGGAGTTCCTGTTTAGCCATTATCAAGGAAAATGTAAAAGTCACTTAAAAATGGTTATAATTCTATTAATTGGACAAAACTTCTAAAATAAATGAAGCCATACCAATGGCAGATATGAATTTTGGCACAATGTGCTGTATTTGCTTTGTTTACTCGAACAGAAAGATTTGAAATTATCCCGGACTAGAGCAACTACTGCAGTATTTGGAAACAGCCCTACAAAGTGATCTTGATGAAGCCGGAAATCCCGTATGTTCAGCTCTAGCTTTTGAGGGAGTGAGCTTGGTGCAGTGCTGCTCAGCAAAACGCTGTTTTGTTATAGCATCAGAGCAGATGTGTCTTCCCCCTCCTTCTAAGTGTGTAGCATGCCCAGGGTGGGAAGATTTTTAATATCTTTAGTTTGTGAAGCTTGCTGGTGGATTATCTGTAATGTGTACCACTGCGTTCCTTCTGCCTCTAGCTTGAATAGAGTGACAGAGGAAAACACTTCAGCTTTAAGCTTAAAAGACTTGAGGTGAGGCTCAAGAGATGATGTGGTTACTCCTTTATCGGGCATCTCTCTCTGTGAAGGAGAGGCAATACCAAAGGTCCAGAAAGGTAGCAGTACCTCCTGGCTGTTGCTTATCAAGGTTTGTAGGTTCATAATCTGCAGATCTGCAGGGTATTTTTTTGTTTGTGTGTTTGTTTTTCCATGTAGGAAAAATATCTGTTTCAACATGCCTTATATTTTTTGCTTACCCAAAACCTGAAGGCATCAAGCCAGAGAGGAGGCTTAAGCAAGGCAAACCCGGGTTTTATAGGGAATGAAACTGGTACGACTATGAAGCCCCTCTGGTGTGAAGCGCTGATTAGAGCTAGCACCTTGGAAAGGCAAAAACGTTTACGTACACAGAGGGGCCAGGCCCTGCTGAGCCCCACAGAGATTCTTCCAGACAAGCTGCTCACCTGGAGAAAAAGATGCTTGCGATCCTTCTTAGTTTGAAGGGAACTGGGGCAGGCAAGTAATATTAAGAAATGTAACTTAACCTGTGGCAGAGAAAAAATCTATATGGTCCCTCTCTTCTGCCTTTCTTCTTTCTTCTTCTTCTGAATACTTTCCTTTGCCAGGCCCAGGGCGGGGTGGTTGTAACATGATCGCCGTGGCCCTGTCCTGGTCGCAGGCGGCTTAACTGGGAGAGACACAAAAGCCTGCCGGAAACTTGATCCGGGGAGAACTACAATAGCTGCATGTTGTGCCTACAGGGGCATGTCTGCTGCTCTTGGGAGGCCCACAGGGATAAATAAGGGGACAACCTGTCTGAACTAGGCAGCTGAAAGAAGCCTTTTCAGGCTGCGCCTGGCGTGCAACGGCCAAGGTCAGAAATGCAACTAAGGCTCCTGGGCGCCACGTGGCTTTCACGCAAGCAGGCATGGCGCGCGTGGGGTCACCTTCCCGGGGCGGGTGTCCCTTTTGGGACAGGAGGTGGCTCTTGCTCTATGGATGTGCTCTGGCCAAACCTCTCGCTGGAAGTGCACATCCCTTTTATTTATACTGAGACGCTGAGCATAATATAAAAATAAGCATATTCAGAAGCGCTCCTGGATGGATACAGCATTTCAAAGGTCTTTAATGGTAGGTGGTATGTGTCACTCGTGCCGTTGGTTCTGTGTGGCTTGATTTCGTGGAAGGGAACTTCACATGTATCACCAGAACAATGTCACACATCAAAAAGAAAGATCTATCATAATTGCGGCCAAATCATTTTCTTATTTGAATTCAAAAAATATATAGTTTCAGCTTATGTAGTTTAGGTTTTGCCTTGGGCCTCTCCTCTCTTCCTCCCAGCTCCGTGTCCTGTCACCTCCCAAGCACAGTGTACACTGTATAACCCACGCAGGTAGTTATTGCTGAGGGCTGTTTTCTGCTCATGGCTAGAGCCCAAAAGGTTGGGTGGTGCATCAGATTTGCTCCCATTTGTTGGTGTGACTGCCTCTAGTGGGATTTTTTGTTTCTTTTTGTTTGTTTTAATATCTTTGATTCTCTTAGATTTTTTTCCCTTATCTGACTGCTCCTCAACAAAGGGCTGAACACTGTTTTTTCCTTCATTGCTGCCATAGGAACCTGGCCACAGAAGCCTGTCTGCCTGTCTCTGGTTTAGGTTTTGCAGCTGTTTGTGCTTCTGTTCTGTACACGTCTCCTCAGCACAACCTCCTCTCCCAGCATTTCTTGCATACGTGTGCAGACAACTCACTGAGCGTGTGAGATCAAACACGGGTATCTGCAGAGGAGGTAAACTACCCTATCCTTCGTGTTCCTCCCCCTGCGCGTGCCATAATGCACGCACCAGCACAGCCAAGGGATACTGAGCAGGCACCACGGGGCTGTTGCCCTACTTCCATGCCTTGTGTCAATATGTCTGCTTAACACTTGTACCTCTGGTATACAGAGGTGTTTACAGTCTTTGTACCAAGATGAATGTTACTGCTCAGTTTTGTCTGTGATGAAGGGAGCTTTTGGCATTGATCGTACCAATTATCCTTCAGTTCCCTGAGGTAGCTCTGGAGAACTAAAGGGCAGAAATATCACAAGCGGGTTTAGTTTTAATTATGCGCAAATTGCTTCTCATTGAACGAAATTCTGGCACTTGAGTAATTGTCGACTAGGGACTGCAGAGGAAAGTATGGCTCACTTTGTGTTGTAAGTGCAAGTGGGCCTCTGGGCCTCAGATTCTTTTTTTTTTTTTTTCAAGCTGAAGAGTAAAAGCAGCTGAGTTGAAGTGTAGAAGTTACAGCGCTGAGGTAGTCATTTGCTGAGAAGGGAGTAGGAAGTCAATATGGGAAAAGTACCATACCTTTGTAAAGGCATCAAAGGCTGCTCTTCAGTCTGCTCTTTGGCCTAACTACAGGCTGCTGGGAATGGTTTTCCCAGTCTTGCCTCCGACTTGCTACTTTACTCTTCCTGTAGAAACCCCAGTATCAAACTTCCATCATTAATATAAACCTGATCTTCACAGACACTTGCTAATGCCTCTGCTCCTGCAAATCCCCTGGCTTTCTGTGAATGAGCATAAGAAAAGCAATGCTAGCGGTCTGGAGACTGTAGAGCTGTGATTTCACATCTTTGTTTCAGACTTACTTTCATATAACATCACAGGAAGTTGAGGAAGGGGAATATTTTACTGTCTTTTTCTCTAACTTGCATGGGCAACGGGAGAGGGGTACTGTTTATTTTTGAGTAGATTTGTGCAAAATAAATTCAGGAGGTGGTGTATATTTGATGAATGATTTGTGTGTGTTGCCTGTGAATTTGGACTGAATTGCTTTAATAGTTTTGATCCTGAAAAATTCTAGCATAACTGTACTGGTAGAGTTGTTCTTTTCCTTCACAACAATGACTTTTCTTGAGGTATGGAGACCAGAGCTGAAATTTCTCTTTTGCCTGAAAGATCTTAATCCATTTCTGCTACTTGCTAGTGCCAGGATTGGATTTTCTGTGCAGGAAAACAGCAGCTCCTGGTTTGTAGCTCTGTCACGCCGAATAGTGAGGTATTATCAAGCGAGACAACAAGAGTGTTCATGTACCCTGCTGGCTAGCTGGCTGCCTGAGAGGCTCGAGTCCTGCCTTCACATATCTGCCCCAGTGTGTGCATGAGGGAGAGACTAGGAGCTGCAGCTGATGTTTTATACTGTCCTGGGAAAGCTCATGTGCCAGCAGTGGGGCATTCCCCTGGGGCGTTAGGCCACTTGCCTTCCTTCGGGCTAAGGAAATGAAGTAAATGCTCTGTGCAGTGGGATGTTGGACAAAAGGATTAACTTTTTCTCTTCTTCTGTATGGGCCTTCTTTATTTCATTCTGTTTAAGTACTGAAGGCTAAATATTTAGTTTGGGATTTGGGAGGACCTTTCCTCTGACCTGGATGCAGACAGAAACCTGGCGCGCGCGCATGTGCGTGTGTCAGCAGCGGAGCCAAGGAGTTCGTTATCTGTGCCTCATGCATTTGACTTTCCATGGGGAGGCAGCGCTGAAGGATTCCAGACGTGTGAGAGCTCCCTCACTGCTGTCTTTCACCACCAGCAGAGGTTGCAGGAGATTTTAAGCCCCCATAATATGTTGGTTTTTGCCAGTGAATGGACCTAGGTGAGATGTGGCACTGCTGCTGGGGCCAAAGGTGGCTTAGGTCCAGGTGATGTTAAGCAATGGGTCATGAAATTTAGGGAAACACAGATTTCATATCTTCCAGGGGAAAAACCCTTACCAGACACCCTATGTGAGATGAGGTTTACCTGCAAAAACAAGAAAGTTAGTGCATGATACACCTTCAGTCTACGCTTTGGCGCGTACCGTTATAAGGAAAATACTCAGCGCGACCATTTGTGAACAAAAACTTGCATTAGCCCTCAGTTCTGAAGTGTAATTGTGAAATTGCCAGTGAAATGCTTTGCTGCCGGGGTTGCTTGTGAGAAGACTGTCAGTTTGCCAGAGAGCCTTTAATAACGTTCTTGTTTTTAGAGCTCTTGGCTTCCAAGCGGTGCCTGCTCGGAGAATGCAAAACAGGGACATGCAAAGCAGAGCCATTCCTCGGTCGGGGGCCTGCGGAACAAAAGGGCCCCTTTGTTTAATTTTTCCAGCAAGATGCCGAGCTAATGGGAACTCGGGAGCTGCTTGGGCTGCTCTTCAGAAGCCTGAAGTATCTTCTGACTGGCTTCCACGCTTTGGGAATATGAGAACAGGCTTACAAAAGAGATTGCAGCAGAGCCGTTATGAAAATTAGAGCAAGGAGCCGTTTGAAGTTCATATTATGCTCACTGAATGGTTCTCTTGATTTCAGTGAAGTATTTTTGTTTCCCGCAGATGTTGGAGAGCTTTTGCCTCCCTCCTCGCTTTCGAAAGACCATTTGGTTTATGCAGGAAGCCAAAGCTCTCTGTGGCAGTGGGGAGAGAGCAGGGGAGGACAGTGACGGGAGGCCTGTGCAAAACCATTACAGATAAAAACAAACCTATGCAAACTACAGTATGAAAATGCCCAGGGAAAGCATGGTGGAGATGAGAGATGCCAGTGAGCTAATGCTCTCCTGAGCCGCTTGGACACTTGCCGTGTGAGCTGGGTGCATGACACGGCTCTGCATCTGATGCCTCCCTGCCTGTAGGCTGCGTAGTCCAGTGCCCGCGTATACTGCCCTGCATGGTGGTGAGTCGGCTGCGTTTGAAGTATTTTTCAAATCTCTCCCAGACTGTGAATGTAGCATGATACTCTCTTGTCCCAGCCATGTGTTTTTAAGTCCCTCTTAATGTTATAAAATTCTACCACTGTGGTAGGAATCTCCTGCCTTTGCAGGAACTCACTTGAGTTCATCCCGAAGATCATGATGTTGCCTCCTGCTCGACAGGTAACATCTGAAGAGCTCAGGTTGGAATAGGCATGGCTGCTTACAAGTGCTGTTGTGGTGGGGGAGGGCTGCAAATCAAACCCTTGAGCAAATTTCTGTGTGTGTGTGTAAGAAAGCTATGCAAGATGGAAAAAATTGGAGAGATGTCAGGAGATGAAATGAGGACAGGAAGATGAGGCTGTTTCTATTTTATTTCTGAATTCCTGTTTTAGCTGGAAGAGAACCTGCTCAATCATCAAACTTGCATTTAATAATATGTCAAAGTAGGTACTTGTAGAATAAGACAGGGCCTTGTAAACTTGAAGAATAAAAGCAAGTCTCAGGCCAAGCAAGCACATTCCGCGTGTGTGAACATGCACAAGTTCAATTTTGCAGGGTAAGTGAAATCCCAAGCCTTAATTTCATCATCAAAATGTGCTGATACATTTGCTAAACCACGTGTACCTGCCATGGAGCCCTCAGGGGCTGGTTCTCTTGCGTTTGAAAGCAGTGCTCTTACCATGCTTTTGTAAGCAGGGTTATGATTTTACCTAAGAAGCGCACAAACTATGCCTCCTGCTTTTCAGCTACAGCAAATGTCCATCTGTTGTTTGAATGGCATTCGGAGCGCTCACCCCGTGCCAAATCCTGCTTCCTTTGAAGTCCATGGGAGCCTTGCCACTGACTGCAGTTGAAATAGTTGACAGAATTGTTGTTTACCTGCAGTTCATGCAGTTTGTGTGGAGGCTCTGAAACAACAGCATATACTCACGGCTAGGGCTGAGCGAAGGAAGAGGGTTTTTTTTTAATGATATGTATTTCTGTTACTTGGCCTAGTAATGGTAGCTCACTGGAGTTTGTGAAGTTACAATGCCAGTTTTGATTCTAATGCCTGTCTTTTCTCATTGCCTTTTGGGAATTGGAATATCTTTCATTTCTTGATAGTACTTTTGTGGTCTGCCTTGGCAAAGGGAAACTTAGTTACACAAACTTGGGCATCATATCAATTGCATAAAATATATATATTAATATGGCGCGCAGTCTTTCCTGAACTGTGCAGAAATGCTTACCGTTGTTAGGAGCGGCAGATGAATGACTCCAGTCACTCCTCATAGTGAGCGATTGCGTGAAATATCTAATCAATCCTCTGCTAATCCACCATTCTGCACTGGGGGAGCTTGTAGTCTTTTATTTTTGGCTCACTTGCGCACTTGTTTTGCACAGTACATTTTTAAGCACCTACTTAGGTATGGGCTGCGCTCGGCGTTCTCGGCAGGCGCGATGGCACCCCGTGCTGCTGGCAGAGGGTGACGTTGTCAGCGTGTGTCAGGGTAACGTGGAGTCGCGCAGCCGGCTGCGTGATGAGCAGGGTACATCCTGGAGCGCCGTTTCGGCAGCTCAGTCCATATGGATTATTCCGTATAAGCGCGCTGCCGAATTGCAGCTGACGCTTGTGTGTTTAGGAAGCGCGCGTTCATTCGAGGTGCTACGGGCTGGTAGGGCACTAAGGAAGGAGGGATGAGCAGCAGTGGTGTGTGAACTAGATGAAGTGCTCAGAGTGGATTAGGGAGGGCTGTTTTGTGCCAAGTGATTTTACTCCTCACTTCTCCTCAGTTGCGTGTTGTGGTTGCCCAGAACAGGTGGTTTGGGAGAGCTCCACTGCCCTCGTGGGTGGTGCTGGTGAGCACAGCAGCGTGTTCCTGGGGCGCTGCGTGACCCGACAGGGCAGCATTTCTGCAGCAACTTTCTGCAAATGCCAAGAACCCCCTTTTTCTGGGATGTGCCCCGCTTACAGGTGCTGGATAAATCCAAGCTGCCCTACTGCTTTGAAAAAGCTGCCCATATTGGCTACTGCAGTGCTGGCACTGGACAAGAAGGAAAGAGTCTAAACAGGCCAAGATGAGGGCTGGCAAAGGGAAGTAAAGCTTGAAGGAAGTCTCTTTTTAGCCTTTCTCACAAGCCAGAAATGCAAAGCATAATAAGTGATGCAGGTTTGATACTGGATTTCAAGCCTGCCATTTTAGGGGAAGGCCTTGTTTGTACGTGCACTTATTGAAGACTTAGTAGATGGTTCCCTATGGTGTAAGGATGCACCTCATGCTTTCGGGTGCTTCAGAATTTAGCATGGGGAAGTCTATGTACAAATGCTGTACTTGACTATCTTGGCAGATGTCCTTCCCTGATGCCATGCATACTCTAGACCTGAAAAACTTGGCCTTGTATTTCTTCTCTCCGCATATGCTGAACAGTAATTTGGATATTTGTCACTGTGCAGCCTGACCTTCAGGGGAGCATGGTGTGCTTTGAGGAGCAACGCATTGATTGCAAAATTGGCAATGTCGTAACAAAAATTGGGGCCTAATTTTACCAGTAGGGACTGCACCTCCGCTCATTCTATACCCCTGTGAAAGCTCTGGTGAACTTGCTGGAGTTTGGTATCTAAACCCTAAGAGAAGACTCATGGCTTCTGTTTGTAAAGTCCTGCGCAAGACTGAGCATAGCACTTGTCACAGTTGCCTGTGGCAGCTACTAAATATTTCATTTAAAATGCTATTTTGGGTACTAGATTAATTATTTAAAGCTAAACATGATTTCTCTTTGAGATATGAGAGGTGGTAAAGGCCAAGTTATAGTGAATGTTTTTGCTAAAATCTCGGGGTATTTTGGTCATTTGCCAAGTCATATCTATGCAAGTTAGGACCGTGTTAGACCTGCCTGTGGACCCTTGGGCTCAGGGACCCATCACAGCTGCTAGCCCATCCCAGCCAGCTCTGAGAAAATTGAGAAAGCTGGTTGGTGGTTTTGGGGGTTTTGTTGTTGTTGTTGTACTTATTAAAATTAATTTATCAGATGAATCTCAATGGTTTTCTTTCATCTGCAAATACATCTTGCTGATTTATTTTTTCAGATCTTTTATACTCTGCTGCAGTCATAAATAAATAACTCTATTGAAAATGTACCCTACATAATCTGAAACACAAGCTATTACTAAAAATATCAGCTGCTTATGCATCAATTATAAGATGTATATGATAAAAATCCAAATTCAGCATGTCAGTCCTTGTAACCCAGCCTCACAGATTTTTGTTAGTTGTTTTTCACCAACAACTCCACTTATGGGGGTTGGATCCAATAAATTAGATCACAGGTTTACTTTATATTGTTGCTTTTTCTAGCAATATCCTTTTCAGATGGGTTCCTTGTGTACCCTTTCTGTCATACAGAGAAATCACTGATTTTTTTCATCCAATTCATCATTATGCTTGGCAGTATGCAATTTCTTGTTGTGAGAGATGGAGCGATTTTATTGATCAAAAAAGGAATGGAGTAACTGTGAAAATATATCGAATCAGATTCAGTTTGTAAGGAACTGAAGAACATTCATAACTTGATCTGCAGTTCATGTAATCCAACAGCATTTGGGATGCTGCAGTTAAACGGGTGCCTAAAACAGGGAAGAGAATGGATGCCTTCAGGTTTTAGTACAGGTTGTTCAATCTAAAGCCTCTTAAACTCTCTTCTTACTGCCATAATCAATGACACAGTATAAATTTACATTGAAAAAGCATTGTGACATTAACAGGTTTTTATCCCATCAGGGTAGGCTTATGTTTATCTCCTTGTTGTATCTTAGTATGTGATTATGAGTAGGATGGACTGGAGATTATTGAGAGATTTTTCTCACACAATCCTTAAATCCAGCTGTTTTTCAAAATTCTGCTATTATTGCAGAATTTTTTCCTAAACAAAGGAGTAGAGGATGCCTGCACTTCTGGTAAGACATGCTCAAAAATTGCCTTTCAGAATGATTTCAAGTGTAATAATTTTATTATATATGAAACTTAAGTCTGCTAAATTCCCTATAATAATAGTTTAAGAATTTTATTAATTTGGAGGTTTAAATTCTATTTGAACAGAATCTTGCAATCTTACAGCCAGGAAACCATCCTAGCCCTTAAGCTGTGAAGTAGTCTGCAGTGGCATGATACCCCAATTTTTTCCAATTAGGTGTATTTTTTTAGCTTTAAACTTAATCTCTTATCTTTAAAATGTGGGCTTGAAGTTGAGCGGTAGTAGCTGAAAAACTGAGGAATTTACCTGAAGCTTGAGATATTTTTGACTTCTTGAGCGTTTCCGAAGCTTGAAAATGAGCCTGTTGGGCCTCCATGAAATTCCCATTATATAAAACTTGTGCTTACAGAAATGTAACTACTAGTGGTATGGATTTGTTAATCAGTGCGATGACACATTACTTTTATTATCCATGGATCTACTTGTCTCCTGAAAGCATGTGGAGACAGAAAAGACTTAATCGCTAAATTAGATGTGATATGATTGAGAGCAGTTGAGAAGGAAACACTGGCTTGGGCTGTGAGTCGTTTGCTTTGTGTCCTTTGACGTGTCCTTCCTTCTGATGGGTGCTGAGGCCCTCTTGCTGCTACAAGCTGCTGCGTGACCAGGAGCTTGAGCTCGGGTCTTAATTTTTGCGAGGCGAAGGCTGAAATCTGTGAGTACGCCCTCCTTAAATATCTGTGCGTCTTCTCCTGCGCTGCTTTGGAAGAGCACGGCAGTCAAAGCTGGGGTTGCTTGTCCTTGTGGGGGATCGACGGTGCCAGCTTGGACTTGTGTCTCCTGGAGGGCGCTAGCCCTGCATGCAGGGAACTTGCCAGTTGGCTGAGGTTCAGCCCGGCACCTGCCCCAAACTGCCTTTGCTCGTAGGCCGCGGGGCCGATCAACCATCAGCGTCAGCGCGAGATCCGTGATTAATCTGAGCTTCCCTTGTGCGGAGCTGGCTCTGTGAGCGCTTGGGTTTCCAACGTGCCTCAACGTGGTTGCCTAATCAGGAGGAGGATTTTTAAACAAATCTTTATGAGGCCTAAGAAACAAGTGTGCTTAACATAACTACAAGTGCAAAATCAGCAGCCTTCTGCTGAAAGTTCATCTGCCAAACACAGCTAATCCGCCGTATACGTGACCCGGAAAGTAGAGCCACATGGATATTCTTCCCTGCCCAGTTTGTGGGCCTCTTCGTGACGGTGGCAGTTGTAAGCGGCCCCGTAACGCGATATGCTGGATGGAGGCTTGGGGTCTGGGTCGGCGCTTTGCCGTGAGGCCTTGCACACGTGCCTCCGAGCCACATGAAAGGGACCCGTAAGCTTTTCAGCTGCGACATGCCGCGGCGAGGAAGGGGGGAGTGTGGCAAACTTTGAGGAGTCAGGAAGCCTGTTGCATACCACGAAATATCCTTATCACAATTCTTTCTTATTTAAGCTACTCATATGTTCCCGATGAGCTTTCCGTACAAGGCACCTCAAACTGTCCCTTTGTTCTGGTTAAGTTTGCTGGGGCCCCACGGTTACCATGTGAAGGACATAATAGAATCTGTTGTGTTCTAGACTAAAATAATAATCTATATATGTGTGTTTAGTTTGCTTAAGGTTGCATTTCCTGGGCATAGCGGGGGGGGATATGTGGGCTATTATGTCCTTGTGATTTGCTGCTTGCCTCCAAACATTGGTTAAAAAAACAAAGTGTTGGCCAATCCTGTGCCCACTGAAGTCATCTGAGGGCTGATCCTGCACAGCACAAGTCATGTGAATGGCACAGCTTTTACTCACTTGCAACTGGACTGATGGGTGCTGTTTTTTGATGTATAATTCTTGTCACTTACTACATTGCTGCAGGACATACTATGCTATTTACTTCTGCCAAGGTTGGAAAAATGCATATTTATATACTGTATATACTGTGCCTTAGCCAAAGGGGGAAAATGTACTTCAAAACTTTGTTGTAGGCAGGGACTATTTGGCCACAGTGGGTATAAACGGTTCATTTGTGCATACAGCTAAAACTGCAAGAGCAGTAGTAGGGAACTCTGTCAACTGCCTAATTAAGCATGTAGGTATCTACTTAAGTGTAGGCTATTGTCAATAAAGTAAAAATACAGTAAACCATAGTAAGGAAATGGTAAGTGCAAAGGAATATAATGTATACATTAGTTTAATGTTTAAAATACTCTTCATAAATAGAAGCTATTAAGAAGTGAATCATCCTAGAAAATGGTTCTAAACCATTAAATATTAATTGATCATTATGGTGCTGTTTAAGGCACTAATATATAGTAAATACGTATACATGGTATTGATTTGTTGTCAATCCCTTAAAAATTTGTGCACATCAATGATAAAAGTTAATACCTGCCTGAAGAATCAAAACCAAAAGAAATGCTTGCATTTATTGAGGGTGGGATGCACAAAACCTGGCCAGTAGTTAACCAGCCAAGTTCATATTTGTGCAATGGCTTCATTCATATTCAAGTTTTTAAAACAACTAGTGCCCATCATTTGTAAGGTAAGAAAGACAGCTGTCCCCTATGGGGCTTTGATAGTCTCAGTCTAAATGTTTAAAGGCTATAACTGAACAGTATTAGCTGTGCACGTGGCAGGTAAGGAACATGGTATTACTAGTTTTCTGTCAAATGCGTAGCTGATTTCTTGTGTAAGACAATATATATAAACATATATACAGCCAAAAAAAAGTTAAAGGATAGCTTGAATTTCAAGGAAAATATGCCCTCAGTTCAAGAATCTTAACTGTATCCTATAGCGCAAAAAGGTGCTTGGAATAACATGCTTGTTGCTTCTTCATAGCACCGGGGCTTAAAAGAAACCCACTCATTTTTAAACTGAATTTAAAAGGTCAATTTTAAGTCTCCAATTAGTTGGGTAATTGCTTCTCCTAAATCTTCCCAACATTCATATTGCTGTTAACAAATGAGTACTCTGTGCTTTGAGGAATTCTGCTGCAGCTTTTAGCAGGCTCTCCAGATTCTCACCTGAAGTGAAAGGCTCAAGGCTGAGGGAGCTGGGCCTGTTCAGCCTGAAGAAGAGAAGGCTGAGAGGGGACCTGATCAGTGTCTATAAGTACCTCAAGGGAGGGAGTAAGGAGGATGGGGCTGGCCTCTTTTCACTGGTGGTCAGCAATAGAGCTAGAGGAAATGGCCACAAACTGAAACACCAAGAGTTCCACAGGAACTTAAGGAACTTTCTTGATAGGGAGGATGATAGAGCACTGGAACAGGCTGCCCAGAGAGGTTGTGGAGTCTCCTTCTCTGGAGATCTTCAAAACGCTTTTGGATGCTGCCCTGTGCCACGTGCTCTAGGTGACCCTGCGTGTGCAGGGGGGTTGGACTAGATGATCTTTAAAGGTCCCTTCCAACCTTAATGATTCTGTGATTCAACCCAGCCTATTTTACACAAGTGACCAAGTTAGTTGTGGTTGGCTTCTGACGTCTGATCCTCCTTTTTCAAGGTCCCAAATTTTAGTTCTGGGGAATTAAAGGCATGAGGAAGCTCAGAGGATGCTTAAAATCAAGAGTCAGGTTATTTGAGGACTTTATTAGTACCCAGTGCCTGTACTGGAAGGGAAGGGAGACTTTGTTTCCGTGGAAGGTGGGAAAAAAAAAGAAAAAAAGTGATTCTTTTCCAGACTCTAGTAGGAAAACCAGCTCACTGCCTCAGTGTGGCCCAGCAGCTGGAAAACGTAAGAGTGGCTTATAAGGAATATAAAGAATTAGCTTCTCTGGCATTGCTGAAGCCACTGTGAGTGCAGAATGGATGTTTAGCATGTCTGAAAAACAGGTGCTTAAGACAAACTCCAACACACCTAGCTTTAGATGCCTGGTAT
>NW_010588828.1:98299-127276 GCF_000705375.1 Tinamus guttatus | reverse complement strand
TTTTGAATGGGTATTGTGCATTTTGCAATTCTGAGACTCAGCGTTTTGAGGCAGGAGTCATCCCTCTCTGTTTAGACCTCACTAAACTGATGATGATGGCAGGCAGGAAAGGTTGGCAGAGGACTGCCTTGCAGATTTTCATGCATTTTGACACCCCCTAACTAAATTCTTCATCTGAAACGGGGATGAAATGTTGAAATAACAGTTTGAATAATTTTCCCCCAAATAAGCCTCAGTTAACTGCAGTACTTGAACGTGGTTTTTTTAACCTTTAATTTCTCTTTCTGAGATGAACATTTACTTGCCTATCCAAAGGTATAGCATTTATTGCTTGGAGAGAGGGCAAAAAAACCCCCTGAACTTCTAAACATTTGGATATGTTTTTGTTGTTGGGGTGGGGTGTTGCTGTAGGGTGGGAGAGAGATCTTACAGGAAGAAATAAATTCTAAAAAGTTGTTGGTGGTTTCCAAGCTGAGAAGTTGTGTGGTTTTACTTGCGTGACTCCTGTAGGATACACTGATACTTGCTGCTAATCGGGCAACTAGAGGCTTGTCATGGGCAAGAGCTATGCGGGTGGCCGTGCCCTTTTGGGCAGTGGCATCACTGCTGCCGCATCCGGTGCTGAAGACCAATGTAGCAAATAGACCTGAGAGCTGCAGCTTGGTCCAGTGGTGAAAAAGGAGAGAGAGAATTACTAAAATGTCTTATGTGTGACCCCAAGACTGGGAAAGATGGTGGGTGGCTGAGGTGCTCTAACAGTACTGAATGTGTAAGGGGGAAGAGGAGATATACTTCTGCTTGAGTGTATATGAAAACTGTATGATCACACTATTCTTTGGGCATAAATGGCCAGCAAGAGTGCATATGGTAGCAGGAGCTGGCAGATTTATTTGCTTCTAACAATCCTTCCTACAGATGGAGAAATATGGTAAAATTTTATTTTAAAAGCTCAATTGTGGTTTAATTTTCAAATTACAAAAAGAAATGAATACAAACACTGTGTGTAGAAATAGAACATAGTTTGAAAACACTCTAGCTGGAGACGGTCAAACTTTCTCTTTGTGTGCCCCACATATTGAAGTTTTCACAAAGAACTCTGCATGTTCCAAGCAAATATGTCATGCTTTGGAGTGGGGTTGTTTGCTCAAGGGCATTCAAACATACCCTGAGGTCCCAACCCAATAAATAGGTAAGTGTTGATAGAGTCTACAGTCAGGAATTTGGTCTGTAAGAGATTTAGTGTTTTGTTGTTGTTGCTGTTTGTTTGTTTGAGAAAGAATGTATAAATGCATGAAGTATTGTTTAAGAAGTTATTTACAAGCATTAGCACTTAGGAAATCATTTGCACAAACCTTCTGCTTGTTGCAGCCCTTTTTCTATGGCACATAGCAAACAGGCCAAGTTATACTCCTATTAAGCATTCTGTTGTCCCTGCAGACCTACAAAAGTCCCTGTGGTCCTTTGTTTTCTGCCTGGGGCTGGGAACAGCCTCACCGATGCAATTTGGGGCAGGAGACGAAGAGTAGAGGCAGAAGTAGTAACCCTAATAAAGAGCAGCAGTGATCTCCCACTCTGACGACAGTTCCCAAGGGATGGGAATGGCGAGTAGAGGCAAGGAAGGAAACAGGAGTGAGCTTTGCTCGCTGCGAAGCTGACTGCAGGGTTGGGAAACAGGAGAGCCAAGTGTCTTGAAGGGGGGAAGGAGCTAATGGAGACACAGAAATAAGGTCCTCAGAGGTGTCTTGAGATAGGTGTTCTAGAAGAAGAAATATATGGAGGGAGAAAGAGATGGTCTATTCCTCCTGCTTCTATGGCCTTTGCCAGTGTGTGACCAAAGGAGGAATAGCACAAACATATGCGATGTGAGGATGTGACAAAGCTCAATCTGATGATGAAGATGCAAATATGCAATCCTTGTTTTCCCTTTGCATTGTGCTGTGAAACTCTGAAAAGGGATAAACTAGGGAATTGCTTGTCTCAGAGGAAAATTTCAGGTTTGTGTTTTTTCAGTCTGCTACAAGCAGGTGCGTAGCTGGTATTGGTGTGTGACAGTCAGAGAATGAGCACTTTAAGTACTCGTTAATTTATTGTGACATTCATCTGTTTTGAGTGATTAGCTTTTTGGCAGATTTTCTTCTCCGTCAATTAGTTCCTCAAGAAGCAAAGGCTTTGCGTGGAGGAATGAGCAGCTGCAGGGAACACCCCTAACCTCTGCGGGCTGCTTAAACTCTCTCTGGGCTGGCTTATGTCCATGGAGGTGAGAATAGGAATGACCAGCTGCAAGTGGGTTTCCTGACAGAGTTGAGGTGATTCTTCCTCTTCCTCAAGCTACTCGTCTCTGCCTTCTTGAGCCTTCACCCCCAGGAGGAAGAGCCTGGGACCACCAAGTGCTACAGGGCTCCCCGTCCCTGCTCTGTTGGCTCTCCTGTGCTGGCAGATACATTTTAACTTGAGCCCTCAAGTTTTTCAAAGGGTCTGACAGCTCAATTTGTGGGATGTTCAAGTCTTAAAAGCGCTACAGAGGCCTGACCGCTTGTTTATTTACAGAAATTGAGCCCCTGGGTCTTTATCCTTGACCGAACGCCAGAGACAGAGACCCATAAACCTCTCTTCTCTTGGCCATGTATTTTGGAGAATTGCAGCTTCTAAAAGTTGATAGAATACTGGCATAAAAATGATCTTTTAAATCTCCAGCATAAATGGTTGAGAACTCAGAAAGCTTAAATATTTTTATACAGAAAACAGGTTTTGAAGCAGTAAACTCGATTAATATGACTTTAGTCGCTTGCATTAATAATAACATAGAAATGATTAAAAAAAGAGGAGTAGGTAAACCTAAACGTCAGGACAGGTGATAATTATTCACGAGGTGCTGGGAGCTGTCTGCCGAGCTTGGTGGTTAGCTCTCCTGCTCAGCTATTTTTAGCTGATAAATCTGCACCCCTCGGGCAGCCCATCTGTCCCCTGCGTCAGGCCGCGCGTGGCAGCCGGGGCCTTGTCCCTTCCAGCGCCGACTCCAGGATGGGCTTGGGAAGGCCGTGTGTGTCCGTGCTGAGCCGGAGGGGAGGTTGGGGAGAAGAGGTCTGTGTCCAGGTGCCTGTCCCTGCGTCCCCGTTAGGCTCCTTGCAGCTCGGATCCTGCTTCCCGCCTGCCAGGAGGAAAACTGCAGCACCAGCGCGGGAAAGGTGCTTAACAAGTAATAAAGAATAGCAATAACAAGTGATGAGGTCTGGGCAGGTAAGCAAAGGGGGAATACTTTGCAAATATTTAAAATCTTAAACATATTGCAAGGAAATCCCTGTATGCAATGTTGTTAATTACCTGGGTGATAGGAGCTTTGCAATCCCCTTTAATCACAGGCTTCTCTTTAATGCGCTTATTGTAACGTGTTGCTGTTAAAGCTCTCCTAATGGTTTGTGCAAGGTTTGAGCTTTTTCTTTCAGGGCAGCATCACAAATCTGGCTGTAAAACTCGTCGTTAAAGCTGCTTCCTCCTTTATTAAAGTGAGAGGTTAGAAATTCAGAGCAGCACAGCTGCAAGTGGGATCCACTCGATAGTGTGATAAGGTTGTCAGGCAGCAGCACTGGGCAACTGCAGACGTAAAGCACGGGGTGGTATGAGATAGTGAATTGCTAAAACTCTTCTGGAGGTCTCATTAATTCCACAGAAACATTTGCACATTCACAATATTAGAAATGTTTCTGGTGGCAGGAACTGAGTCTTTCCTATTGCTTATCCATAGTCAAGTCAAGCAAATGCTACTCTCTTCTGCCAGCCCAGTCCAGAGCTGCTCCAATTGCCATCAGAAAACTGAGAGCAGAATTCATCCTAATGAAGTTACTCCTGAGATTAATTTGGCCTCCGACCTTCATATTTTTCATGTTCATGTGACAGCTTGTATATGTGACATTAATAGTCCCAAGCAATAACGTGCAATGATTGGGTACACTTCAACATTTTTCTGTGAGGATGATACTGCACAGGGAATATCTTTTTTTTTAATAGACAGGGTGGTATTGTTTAGAATATTATTCTTTGGCTGCTTATCACCACACACTTCATATCTGACATTCTTTTAATGTTTCAATGATATTCGTGCTGTCCATCTAATTTGGGTTAGAGCATTTGCAGGTTTTTGCAGAGTATTTATAGAGGTAAAATACGTACAACAGGTTTGTAATTCACAAATATCAGGTGAGACATTTTACTATTTAAATATCTATGTTCAACATCTTGGGCTACCACCCTATGAAGAACCTCATGATAAAAATGCTGTGTGTGTGTTGGTTGCTATATATGTGAAGGTTGGGTAGACAAAGAGGATTTACTCTATGTGCAGAGCTACTCATTTTGGGGCAGGCTGGACCTTTAGGTGAGGAGGGAGGAGGGGTGGCCTGTAAGGTGTCATCACTGGCTCTTGCCAGCAGGTCCTGGTGCCACCGATGGTGCTCTGTGATGGGGCTGTTCCTCAGGGTGCCCCTCCGCCATGGCATCAGGGCTGCCAGCTTTCCCTTTGCTGGGAATGGGGATGGAGGAACACGAGGGGGAGCGCAGGCCTGGCTGAGTGCACATGAGCAGTGTTGAGGAGCAGGTGGAGGGTAACTTTGGTCCTCTAGGCAAGAACTGCATCTGCAGTCTCAATGTGGGATGATCAGAGGGAGAGAGATGGTCCTTGGTTCTCAGCTGGTGATGTAAAGACTAGCTGTGTTTAAGTGCATGCGTCTGCAGCCTCTGGAAGTCGCTTGTTCTTTGGCTTGATTTACAAGGGTTCCCCTCCATAAGTTGGCTTGTAATACATCCAAAAAATATTTTAATTCTGCTGAGTTACAAGACTTCTAATGCATTGTTATCATGCTTGCAGCCCTCGCTAGCGATGCTATGTTGGTGTTACAGATGTGTTGTCACTCTGTAGCCTTCAGGATTGATTAGTTGGCTTCAGGGGCTCCGTGGAATTCCACTTCTGTAACGTGCACCCCTATCAGACAAATGTTATCTCAGGCTTCAAGAGTAAGCCAAGAGCATTAACTGCACAGTCCAGGAGATGTGAGAGCACAGCAAGGTGACAGTAGCTTTGCAGGAATTACTGGACAGTCTTCACTACAGCCTGTGTGTTGAAGCCAGTCCCTATATGAGAGAGGAGAAGAAAAAATTGGACGGATTTTCAGCCAGTATTCAAGGCAGATCTGTTTTGTCTTGATACCTCCTCTTTGTGGAATTCAGAGGCAACAGGTAAAATGCTTGAGGTGATTACAGAAGGGGTCCACTAAATACAAGCATGTGTAAACCTTGCATTGAGCTTTCCTTCAGGTGAAGGAAAAAATGCTTGGGGTGGTTGAGAGGATGGGGGTTGTTTTTGACTTGGCCTTTATTAGCATTGATGAAACTCTTTTATCAGGTGGGGTAGAAGGGAAACAAAAATGTAAAGGATGAAATAACACATAGGGAGAGCAAAAAGTCAGGAAGAATTTTGTTAGAAATGTCAATGTGAAAAAAAGAAAGTCCAACTTGAAAATGTTCTTTGTAAATTCACAGAGGTGTGAATATCTCATTGCTTGGTCATTGGGATTTTTTGTGTACCATTCATCATGCATTTAGTTTGTCTCTTAGTTCGATAATTACACTTTCTCATTTTGCTTTAAAAATATATTTGTTAGGGCAAGGAGCAACTGTCATGGAAAACATGGAAACTAGATCCAGTCTGTGATCATTTACAAAGAAAGTAGGGCAATAAGTACATACATTTCAAAAGTTTAATTTCTATTTTATTCCAAGATTTATTCAACATTTTGATTGCAATGTAGCTGTTTCCCAGCACTACTCCTGTGGAAGTTTAATACAACTTCGTTCAGCGACTTTTAGACACTGGAAGAGAAGCTTTAATAAGAAGGTTATCAGTGCTTAGAAGGCATCATTTGCAAGGCTTCAGATTCATTTAACACTCTAATGCTTTTTGGTGGTGATCTCTGCATAGAGTTTTATCTCGGTATGTCAGCAATTTTTAATCATGACCTTTTGAATTGTTATGTAGAGTATATAATGTGTCCAATATCTGTCCTTTCTCTCTCTTTTTTTGTTTTTTTTTTTTCATTTCTGAATTGGAAGACCCTTTGAGCGATAGCCAAAAAGGAGCTGAGAAACCGCTGCTGCCTGAGCCCAGTTTTGTGCTGGGTCGTGGTAGAGGAGCCCAAAACGCAGCATCGCTCACCCCGTTCCTGCCACGGAGCCGGGGGGAACGGCGGCAGCCTGTGAAAAGACACAGACCTGGGATACGGCGTGACCCCCCTGTGTGTGACACATGTTTAGCCTGTGGTAAATACATAGCTGAAGTGGAGTTTTCAGGATCAGACAGTCTGCATGGTTGTGCTATGTGCTACAGTCAACCAAAAGTAGCAAAAGCAGGGGCTACGTGAGCTTTTTTTCAGTTGTTCATTTATTTCTTTTTATGAAGCAGGGCATGATTTGAACATCCTATAAATTTGGGAAGAGGAGGGATGAATAGGACCTATTCGCCCCCTTTGTTTGCTCATTGATTTAACTTGTTTCCACTGCAGGTTTTGTTATTTTTGTAGTGGAAATATGGTAAGTATTCTCTTACAGTTTTTTTTCCTACACAAAGAGGTCATGCATAAGATTAGATGGCTTCTGTAAGAGGCGAGAAAGATTTGAAAGAAAGCAGGCATCTGTTGGGGAGTCATGAGATTCCAGCACGCAATCTTTGAAGGATTTCTTTCATCTTTCAGTTTCTGCATTGAGCTGAGAAGCAGTGGTATTGAAGTACAGATCATGTGTCGATAACCAGGAATGGTGGCAACTGAATTTTCTTAAAACTGGTTTATTACAGTATGAAAAAACATTCACAATCTTGTATGCTAACACTGGAAGTATAGTATTTTATTACTGGCAGGGGTCAGCAGATGAATGTTTTGCTTCTGTAAGTGCAACATCCTTGGCATGTTGATGCTTATAAATAGATTGCTTTACTGCATGACAGAAAAATAAAATCTAGCTTTATGTAGGTTTTTAGGACATCTCTCTTGATACATAACAGATGTTGTGATTTCTGAGAAATGCTGCAGTAGATTTGAGTGTACATCCTTGCTAAAATGTAAATACTACTTTCCTGGGTGGGAGAGGGATGAAATGTGCCATGCTATCCTCTTTCTTTTCAATAATGTAGAACCGTATTTGAAAGCAAAGGATAGTCAGTGAAGGAACAAGGCCAGACTGACTTCTTGGATCTCATTCCTCACTAGTCAATGAGGGAACAAGGCCAGACAGATGCCTTGGATCTCATTCCTCACAAGCTTATTTGCAGTGGGATAAGAGAGATTTTGAGATCTGCGTAGGGCATTGAAATCTGCATGGCCCTTGGGGGGGTCATAATACTGATTAAAAGAAGCTAAGTCTTATATAAACAACTCTGCAGGAACTTTGTATTGACATCAGAATAATTTTTGAAAATATCTTTCAGTTTAAGCTTGTGAGTGCCTACACAAAGAGGTTATACATGGGAGCAAGTTTTGCTTCATCAAGCAAAGGCAAGATCCAGTATTTAGGTGCTGAAGAAAATTCAGGCTGTAAATGAGGCATGGTTTAATATAATGATCACGGTAGATAATGGTTAAATACCAACATATGTAGGCCTATACATATATGTTATTTGGAGACCTGGCTTTATGCCATTGGTCCTGCTAGCAACTAGCATCTAAAAGTTTGAATCCAAAAGGATTTCTTTTATGAAAATTAGGACAGAGATGCTAGGTTTTCCTTCAACCTTAAAGATGACTCCTTCCTATGAACACAGAAACACCAGAACCCAACACTCCTTGATAGAGACCAGCACAAGTGCCAGTGAGTGTCTGCACTTGTGTTACTGCTCGACTCAGACATGACTCATGAAAAGAGCTTTTCTTCTGTGCTTCCTAGGGCAAAGTTGTCTATGTCAGACACTGAGATATCCTATAATCCCTAAATATGGCTGGAGGTAGTGGATGTTTTAACAAGCCCATGCAAGGTCCGCCTGCTGAGGAAAGGCCACAGTTCGGAGTTAGTGTGGCTGAGAGGAACTCCAGAAGTCCCTGTTGGCCATGTTCAAATAAATATCATCTTACTTTGTTTCGAGCTTTCAGAAGGAAACAAACAAATGAAAAAAGGAGATAGGTGTCACTGCTTCAACTGGGTAAACTCTAGAGACTAAAGGCAGAAGTTTGGGTCTTTTTAAATTTGTTTTCTATTCAATTCCCACTACTTCCCTCTTGGGAACTCTGCCAGCAAGACCTGGATCAGGTTATTGCAAGGTAACTCCATAAACCTAATCATACCTTTTAAAGTATTTTATATGTTCTTTAAGCATCTGTTTGACTATAAAAATCCAAAAGGAACAGAAATGACTGTGATGCTATGTGGGCCCTCACATAGTCAAGCACCATTTGTGTATGTTCTCACCTATTTGAGGGTATTTTAAAAAATCAAACAAACAGAAATAATGAAAGCTTCTGGAATACATGAAATTCTGTTATAAACTATTTCAGCGATTCTATTATGAAGCATCATTTCAGTAGAGTAAATCTCACTTCAGATTTACAATTGCTTGAAGTTTGGTCTAGAGTTAATGTTTTCAGCTAAACTTGTCTAAGCAGCACTAGAGGTATAAAAGAAATGCTTAATTTATGTAACTAAAAACTAGCTGAATATTCTGAGGCAACTTTCAAAAATAAATGAAAGAGGGATAGAAATTTGATATGTAGAGCAAGCATTAAGGCCTCATTCCCCTAAGGTACAATGTATTTGGAGTGCTGTTGGAAATGCTTGTCCCTGTATATAATGAGCTTTGGTCGGGTCTTTTGAACTTGATTGCTTTAGAGGAAACATATTGGATGAAATTAGTTGTTGGTAATCTTGCAACACTAAGGTTTGAGTTTCTACCTTTCTCTGCGTAGCCTAACTCATGTCTCCTGCTGTTGTAACATAAGCTTAGCTTAAATTTTCCAGGAAGGGAAGGGCAGATACTCATAGGGAAGATGAGCGATGCAGTTACTGTTCTCAAAAGCAATTCATTTATAGTAATATTACAGAGTACCCAGTGAAGAGGCTTCCCTGTAGTGCCAAGAGTATGAATGTGGTGATGACTATTTGAGTTTCTGCTCAAAAAAGGTCCTTGAACAGAGAGAGGATTTCCCCTGAGGGTGGGCTGGGAGGAAGGCAGTGGCAAGGAGGTTGCATACTGAGGTAGAGGAAAGGAGAGCAGCTGGGTATTTTTGTTATTGATCTCAGAACTTCAAATCACCTAAATAAATTGTGCTATTAAAATATAATGTAGCACCACAATCAGGACATGTCATATGAAATCATGCAAAACTGCCTTAAAATTGCATTTTCATAGGAACTAGCAGAGCTTGAGGGTGAGGAGAAGGGGTGAATGATGGGAGGCCCAGAGACCATCTCTACCTTCCTGTTTTTATTTTTGTCTTTTTGTGTGTTTACATCTTAAAAATAACACGTGTCTGATATTGTAAAACTTTATGCTTTGGGGTTGGTTTAGATCGACATCTAGCAGGCTGCACGCAAGGCAGCTGACAAGGCTCAAAGCCGACAAGGCTCTTGTGAAAAATCAATGTTCATCTGTCAAGTTTGCTTCATTTTTCTGCTTCCTGAAGTGCTTCCAAGTGTGTGTAAGAATTAATATGTGCATATATGTATATATGTATATTCTTAAGCCAACTTAATAGCATAGGGCTAATATAGATAGCAATAAATATCTTCATGAAAACAAAGCTACACATTGAATGCAGCTATAAATATCGTACACTGTGAATAAAATATGATTGCAGTGGAAAACTCATTTACATATTTTTTGTAATGATTTATTTCAAATATTAGCTAATCTACTTTAACTGCAAGGATCCATTTATGCCATCTATTTACTAATGAATTATTCATTAATTTCTTGGTTTTAAATGTATCATTGTAATTTTATTTGAAAAATTACCATATATATATATATACATATATATACACACACATTTTTAAAAGTCCAGTAATTAACTGTAGGATTAGCAGCACTGGTATCTCCAGTTCCTCTCCCTATCTCAAATCATGCCTGTCCTTAAAGTACAAAATATCTTTCCAGAGAAAGGGCTGGTGCCCTTGAAGCCTGTTCACTGGCCTTAGCGTTCTGGAATGGTTTGGCAGCTCCTGGCTATGGGAGCTCTTTCAGGTAGAGCCTGCTGGCACAAGGGGCCTGTGCCAAAAGGGACTGTGAAATTCGGTGGGAAGAATAAAAAAAGAAAAGAGAGAGAACAGGAATTCCATTAAGGTTTGTTTTTTTGCTTTCATAAGGATGTTGAATCGGAACTTTTCGCTTCAACAGACCTGAAATTTAGGCTAGAATGGGCATTGAATAATGGGAGAACAGACTTTAAATAAATAAATTAATTCATTATATCTCATGATGCCTTTAATTTTAGCTGGAAGCTTAAAGAATCTTACCTTCAGTCATTCATTCATCAAAACAATTCAAATTTCATTTCAAATTTCATTTTTTATCTTTTTTTTTTTTTCCTCTCTATGCAGCTGTCTGGGAGCATAACTGTTGAGATATTTGGCTTTTCACAAGGTATTTCTCTCCAAAATGGGCATTTCTGTTTTCCAGGGCAGAACATGGCTACTTAATGTGAGGAGAGTGAAAAACAGCATTCTGACTTTAGAATGGAGTGTTGTTGGTTTTATTTTTTTATTATTTATTATTTAATGATGATAAATTCAGAAATGTTTTGAGATGTTCATCTTTAAAAGCAGTGGCTGCCAGTGTCTCTGACAGGATCAATTGGAAATGTGTAAATGTGATGAGGCAGCTCTCTTGAAATGAATGGACACCTTGTTCCAGATGACGATTTGCCCTGGCATTTTTTATTTATTTTTTAATTCTGTAAGCTTGCATGAAAACATGCGTATTTCTGCACCCCCAAATAACCCTCTTCCAAATGCCCTGCAGGCTCGCAGGCAGTTTAAGAGCAATTCTGAGAACTGAGGTTATAGCAGCCAGAGCTCTGCTGGTGACCTGGTGGTGTGAAATCGGAGACCTGCACTGAATCCCGGGGAGCACTGAATGAGGTTGTGCCGTGGTCCTTCTGAGGCCCCAGCTTGGCAGGTGCCCGCATGTTCTAGCTTGGTTAATGCTGTCGCTCCCTCGCTTTCATTTGAACCGATTGATTTATTTTTGTGATTTGTTGTTGTTTGCAGCGTTCAGTTTCATAATAGAAACTGTAGCAGGAACTTGAAGGAGAAATGTAAGTAACATGGATAGAAGGCGGCAATGAATCATGTGTGTCAATACAAGGAGTGAAGTATTTGTCGTTTAGCTGAGACGTTAAGTCTCACCTCCTTCGTATTTATGGTATTTCTCACTGTGGTGAATAGCAAAGAAGCATAAATAAAGTGCATGTTTTCTGGCACATAATACTTTTTTTCTTTTATTTCTCCCTGTGTTTAGGGAGGACAATTATTTGGATCTATCATATTCAGGGGTTTTTATCTGAGGTTGGAAGGAGGTGGGACTTATATTGTGATTTGTGGTAAAGAGAGATGGAGCTACACTGCAAAAACCTGTTCTGGGTTAAGCTTCGACTTTCCCAATATTATGAGTGTTTGTGGTCCCCTACAGAATCTAGGTTTAGTATAAACATCCCACTTTATGGGTGACTATCATGTTGAAAAGTAAGCTCCTTTTGCTCACAAATGAGCAAAGATCAGTGGTAACAGAGTTTGCTGTTCATACAGAGCTTGACAAACAGACCTCTTTCTGTTAAAATGTGTGCAGCCCTGTGCTTATTTGTTTGTGGCTTTCAGAAAGCTTTGGACCTTGCGGCTTTACAGTGTGGCTTTTGGAAGCTTTAGTTTAAGCAAATACAGTGCTCGAATACAAATACAGCTATGTTTGTTTTCTCTATACTTTTTGAGAGCATCATTTTGTAAATGGGTCCTTGCAGCGTTCAGCAAGAGCTGGGTGTTTGTCCCCGAGGACCTTGGGGAGAGCCGTGCCGAAGCCCCAAGGCTCTGCGTGACCCAGCCGTGTGCCTGGATTGAGCATCTCCACAGTCACTGCGGAGCAGCTCCGGAAGCAATGGGAAAAAGAGGAAGTGGAGCCCCAGCTGTTGGCTACGGGGCGCTGATTCACTGCCTCAGCTCACATAAGAGCAGCCTGAAGGCCGCTTTAATTTTTATTAACAGGCAGAAGTTCCTAAGGGATCACAAGTAGAGGGGAAGCCAACAAGAAAACAGCATGTTCAAATCATTCCCCATTTTTGCTTTCAACAGGACTTCAGAGGCGGTAGCTACAAAGAGAGACCTGTAGGGACTTGTGCATCTGTTGCATGACTTCCATTGCTAATAGTTTCTTTTCTTTTGAGCCACAGAGCTGCTTAAAAGATTTTACCTTGGAGTATCTGTTTTTGTCATTAGTTTTCACTATGTTCAATCCTTAGGTAAACACATGGAGGCCCTCACTTTCAGCTTAAAAAAAAAACACATTTGATGTTCAAGTGATGCTCAAGACTTCCAGGTGTCCTTTCATTACAAGTATGTGCTTTCAGACTTGCACCATTCTGCTGTACAAAACCTTGCACTTACTGTATGACCCTAACTTTCTAAAGCATGTCATCTCATTTTAAAATTCATGTCTATTTTCATACTCATTTTTTCTTCTTCTTCTTAGCTTACAACAAGGAAAATATCAGAACATTTATATTGTAGAGTTTTTTTCTCTGTGTGAAGGTGTTCTGTGCTTTCCAGAGCTGCTTATTTTTTTTTGCTCCTTCTAAAATCTTAACTTTTTGATTGATATAGATCCATATATTTCTGCCTTTGTCCTAGTGCTCAAGCTTTCGAGTGTGCGCACTTTCCATGTCAAAAGGTGTCTGAAATAAAATTTTTACTATCTTCAGTAGTAATGGTGAATCACTGACCTCAGTACCAAGTTTGATGTTAAGGGAGATATGGAGCAAAAGCAGATAAGTTCGCATGTTTTCTAGAGTAAATTTACCACATACCATCAAAAAGATTTTTATCATTGAGCTCTAGTGCTCATTTCCTACTATATCTTTCTGTATCTCTCAGCAATTCCAATAAATTTAATACAGGATTTGCTGTGCAACAGCAAAACATAACATATCCCTCAAAGAGCTGGAAGTTTCTCAAATGTGATATTTGGGAATCCTCTAAATAAAGTTGCATCTCCTACAGTTTCTTCTGCAGCTGATGTAGTAATTATTTATTTCTGCATTTGCATAATGTTACTGGTTGGGATTTTTAAAGGAATTCTTCTTTTCTTAAGAAAAGCAGCATAAAGGTTTTTGGCCAAGAGTTTTCCTTTTTTTGATGGATGTGTAGTACAGCACCTTACTCAGTGAACCCAAGATTCCCAACTAGAGCCTCCAGTTGCTGCTATTTCTGCTGTCCTAGCAGAAATAATACTGTATAAAGCTTGTAATTTGGGGTTCAAGCAATATTATTATTCAAGACTTTGTTTCTCACAGTGGGATAAATCTTTAGTTTATGGTCAGTCTCTTACTGAGAGATTTCTTTTGGTTAGCATATTGCATCCATCAGGTTGGGCAAGCTACATGCTAGATTAGTATACATTAAATAATCTTGTACTTTTAAAAAATACTAAGGTATACTCAGTACTCAATACTAAGGTAATACTCAGTAACACAGCACACCATAAGTAGTTGTGTTTCTCTGTGTACAGTACCAGCCATTTATCGACTTTATCCATTTGTCATCAACTGGTGCAGGAATCCTGGATGTAGAGTCAGTCCACGTGTAAGTTCTTGCCCAAAACTAAGCAGCAGAAGCATTTGTTAATGTAGAGGCTCTGGGAAATCTGGGAAATCAAAGAGGCTCTTGCATCAGAAGGAGCATTGCCAGCAGGTTGGGAGGGGATCCTCCCCCTCTACTCAGCTCTGGTGAGACCACACCTGGAGTACTGTGTGTAGTTCTGGGCTACCCAGTACAAGAAGGACATTGAGCTTCTAGAGGGGGTCCAGCTGAGAGCCACAAAGATGATTAAGGGACTGGAGCATTTGTCATATGAGGAAAGACTAAGAGAGCTGGGCCTGTTTAGTCTGGAGAAAAGAAGGCTGAGAAGAGATTTGATTAACATGTTCAAGTACCTGAAGGGTGATTGTAGGGAGGATGGGGCCAGGCTCTTCTCCGTGGTGGCCGGTGACAGGACAAGGGGTAACAGGTGTAAGTTGAAACACAGGAAGTTCCACCTCCATATGAGGAAGAACTTCTTTCCTGTGAGGGTGCCAGAGCCCTGGGACAGGCTGCCCAGAGAGGCTGTGGAGTCTCCTTCCCTGGAGATCTTCCAAACCTGCCTGGATGCCACCCTGTGCCAGGTGCTCCAGGTGTCCCTGCTGGAGCAGGGGGGTTGGACTAGGTGATCTCTAGAGGTCCCTTCCAACCCTGAGCATTCTGTGATTCTGTGAAATGCCTGTATCTTCCCCTACAAAGCAAATACATTCCCATGAACACTCAAGGTTTCTACTCTGTTTGAGATGCATGGCATTTTTATATGAAGAGGAGCAGTGACTGAAGACTTAAATCAATATTTACTTTTTGGAGCATGGCTGTCTTCTACAAAGAGTCTTCTACTCTTTGGGTTTGCTTAGCTTGATAGCTAGCAGGTTATACTGCATGCTGCAAACCTGACAAGCTTCCCAACAGAATTTGGCATTATGCACAACCATTAGACTGGGTCCAGAGTCTGCACTGAGAGGGAAGGAGGGGGTACTGCACTTACGGAGGCACAGAAGTTTGCCATTTGTGTCAAGGTCTGAGTCCTTTTTCTGTTTTAATCCGACTCTCTTTTATGAGCAAACTGCAGCACAACAATAGATTGTGGAAATAGATACGGAGGGTCATCAGCAGAACAGTAAGTGGCCTAATGCCCACAGCTATAATTAGCTCCAGAGGGAATTAAGTTTATGCAGCAGTTGGCAGCAGGACAGGGACTTTTCCTCTTGGAGCAACCTCCTCCTCTCCCAAAACGGTCTTTCGAGTTACAGACTATAGTGGTTAGAGCCTCTCACACTCCTTTATATTCCATAATCCTGCTTCATCTTTCTTTTTAGTGCTGTTAGGCACTTTCTAGGAGGCTTTTTTTCATGAAATGCCCAAATATACTTTCCTTTCCCCTTGCCTCTTTATTTTCATTTCCAGACACTGTGCTAATATTTTGTCGGTTGATTACTGATTTATTATGCAAGTACAGTCAGACACAATGAAACTGGTAATTGTATAACTAGTAGCTTTCTCATCCATCCTGATATGTTTCCATCGTAAGTACTCAGAGCTATTTAAGCTCTGAGTAAGCGTTCTTCACATGCTGAAGCAACTACTTTGTCTTATAGATGTTGTGTAGAAGTATGTGGGTATGTATCCACGTGTACCCACGTTGTTGTTGTACCAAATATGACCACACACATTAAGTTGATATTGTACTTGCAAGGAATCTAAGAAAAAAGAACTGCATAAGAAATAATTTTTTCTAAGTATTTCAGTTGATCCGGTCACTTTTTATCTGGTGAGATCTGGAAATAATATTTTTCTTTCTTGATATCATTATAAATTAAAAAAAAAAAGTATTGGGTGTCCTTGCTTTGTCCATGCATTAGCAGAAAGATCCTTTCTCCAAGAACACTTTTTAAAGAACCATCAATTTGTGTATGATTTATATATAAAATTTTTACACTCGCCTCTCTAACATGAGAGATAGTGGTAGCATTTTGTGTTGAGTTTAATGCCTTTGGTTAGATTAGGCTTAGATTGGAATTATACTAGAATTAGACTAGATTAGAAGTTGAAAATTGTGTTAGGAGCAAACCCTGCTGAAATAGCCCCTGAAGTTGTAAGACCTCCCTGACATAACCCAACACGTGTGGTAATACTGTTCCCGTCCCACAGAATGGTGGTCATGCCTTCTCCCTTGCTCTGGCTTGACACTGAAAGTGCCTCAGCCGGTGCAGTTTGCCAGTAGGACAGGTAATACCTGTCTCTCCTTCTGTCTTGTTAGCAGAGGAAGCTGGTTTACTCCAATGCCAGCTCAAGGTGGAGTTGAAGGATGTTTGTGGAGAGGTGAGCTGAGGAAAGGGAGCAGCAGTGCCTCTTATATCAGCCATGGCACTGGGGCCTCTCATGTAACTACCCCTGTGCTGTGTATCCATGGTTGTCTAAAATGGTCTATTCAGTAGCTGCTGTGGTACCGTGTCTTCCCCCGCTGTGGTGCTGGCACTTGGCTGATCTCGTTCACTGGTCTTCCCCCAAAATTGGGCCTTGCCAGCTTAATGAGGCCCAGTGGTAGCCCTGGAAAGCGCATGCATCACTACTGAGGGTAGAGAGTGAGGTATCCAGCTAAGCCAACCTGCCACAGCCAGCAGGTAGGTCAGCCTAGGCCCTTTGGGACAATAGCCTCTCCTAGGGTTTGAAGTCAGAAGATTCTGCCCTACTTAAAAAGGGCTCATCTTCTTCAGAAGAGATCTCTAATGCCTGTGAAGTCTTCACTTAACCGCTTGTCAGCTTCCCCTAGCCTTGACCTACCCAACTTCACCTTCTGATCTGCAACACAGCATCTGGATGGGTACTGGTAATATTTCTGAGCAAACTGCTGTGATCCAGAAGAGACTGTCTCAGGCCAGATTTCTTCACAGGCAATCTTAGGACCACTTTCTGTATGCCTTAATTACGGAGAATTCCCCAGGGCTTCAGCAGCAGTTTCTGCTTGTGTAAGGAATGCTGAATAAGGCCTCCAGTTTACAGGACTAATTACCCTATACTTCAATTTAGTATACTAAATACTAATGCTATATTTCTACTGGAAGAAGCCATCTAAAGGCAATATTTGTTTAATTAATTTCTTTACAAATTAAAGCTTGTGTCTGTTTGCTCTTTTTCTTGCTATACTTCTATACTTTTCCAAGATCTAATTTTGTTCCCTAAGTGTTGTGGAAAAGATGAGGAATCAAGGACAAGTCTGTACATTATAGTACAGCGTTTTGCCCATCTACATTTTTCATTCCCAAATGTTATCTGTAGCTGCAAGTGGCTGTTGTCACGGAGGTATGCCTTTTCCCTTTTATATATATTGATTCTCCCAGTAGACTTTTACTCTTGGTTTTCCCAGAAGGTTTCAGTGTCTTTCCTAGCATCATTGGCAATTAAAATATCTCCCAGAAGGACTGGTTTTACTTCCAGCTGTGTTCTGCAAGTCACTTAATTACAGGAACTTTACTCACGCTGAGAGTGGCTTATATTTTAGTGGAATTGCTTAAATGGCTTTGTATTTTGCCTCAGCTTTAAGTCAAAGAGGAGTCATATGGCACTCACAGCACAAATCCTAGCTTTATTTCAAAAGTCCAAGGGACATGAAAGAGGAATAAAAAGCCCTTCTAGGTGGCCCCACCAGCAACACAGTGAGCTTTAGGTCAGTGGAACTGTGATGCCCAGCAAATGTCTCTAAGGCCACTTTTTTGGCAGTTCTTCCAGCTACCCACTGGAGGAAACTGCTCCTGGACCCTGCAATGTGCCTGTTGTAATAAATTTTAAATATGTGTGTGCATATGCATACACAATGCATATAAGCATACATGCACTCCATTATACATAAGAAATATTTTTGTTTTTTTCCTATATGAGTAGACGTTGTAATAAATTTTAAATATGTGTGTGTGCATATGCATACACAATGTATATAAGCATACGTGCACTCCATTATACATAAAAAATATTTTTGTTTTTTTCCTATTTGAGTAGATGCATTATTATGAGAAGAAATGTTTTTATAGCTTTTGTAAACTTGTCTTTTAGAATTACTTTATGGGATATTTATTTTGATATAAGTGGATGTTTTATTTTTCTGTTTTTCATCCTCATTTCCAGGTTAAATGAAACGTGGTCCAAGAAATCTTGCAGAGTACTCTAGAGTGAGCATTGGAAAAGTGGACCTGGGGGTACCATTTCATGAGGAAAATCGCATAAGCTGAGAAAGCTAGTGATCCTTGTGTAGAACACATCCCAGAATGAGATCTCTTCCAAATATTTATTTTGCTCTTTTCCTCTCTAACAATGAAATACTAAAAAAAAACCCTCAATTTCCCAACTCATTGCCTTTTCCTTTTCTACTGCTCCTCCTAGCCCTCTCGCCAGATGTCATAAATCTTAATAGCTTTAAACTTGACCTAAGTCAAGTTTACAGCTAACAGTTTACAGCTAACAATTACAGCTACAATTTTACAGCTAACTATACATTTTAAAAGTAAACCTTCACAGATGCAGAATTGATTTTGTTCAAACACAGCCCCACATCTCCACCACACACAAGTCACGGGAAGCTGAGATTCTTTGGTGGTGGACACTTCTTTCAGGCCTGTCAGACCATGCTTAGCTCAGATGTAATCTTAGGGACATTTTCTATATGTCTTCATTCTGGAGAACTCTCTAGGGTTTCAGCAGCTTGCCTTCATGCCTTTATATCATGTTTTGTACAGATTTTAGCAGGAAAAAATAGGATTTTTGTACAGAGAAGGATGCAATAGTTAGGTACCTAATAAGTTACAAGAAATTTGCAGTTACGGATTAGATAAAAAGGTGCTTCCTGAAGAAGGCGTGATGTGACGGTGCCTAATGCAGCTAGCTTCTGTGGAAATAGAAGGGGGAAAATACAGCTTTAATCTTACTTTTTTTCCTCCCCCTTTCCCTCTCTCCCCTTGCACCCCCTCGCCGCTGCACAGGGGATGAAGTCTAGGCAAGGGCTGCGAAGGGGCCGTGCTTGCCGAAGGGAAGTGCTGTTTTGTTCTTGGGGAACCCTGCGGCTCCGCAGTGTTTCCCCGGTCACTTGCTCCTGCCAGTCAGTTTATCCTTCACAGCCGATGTTAAAACAATGCCACACGATCCGGCCGCTCGGCTGTACGTTTAACTTGATTTATAGCAGTTCATTGTCAAAATGCTTTGAAGGACAATTACAGCTCCTATTTATGGCATTTAAGCAACATAAAAAATAGATTAATTATCTTTAGTTAATTTATGCTGGCCCTAATTTCTAAATTTACAGGTATTTCCTTAAGAGATGCTCTGGCAATCACTTTGTAGGAGAGAAGGCAGCCGGGGCTGCCCTGGCAGGAGCAAACCTGAGGCTTTGCCTCTCTCTGTTGGTGTCCCTGTGTTTTGGACGAGGACAAGCCAAGCAGCGGGATGGAGGAGCAGGTCTCAGTGCCGGCCGCTGCCCGCTGCGCCGGGGCAGGCTCTGCGTGGCGTGGGGGCCTGCTGCTGCCCACCTGCTGCCTCATCTTGCTGAGTGTTCTCAGGTTCCATAAGGAAAACCCGTCCTTTTTAATGTCCTTGCCTTAATATGGTGTCTGAATGTTGGTTTGTCTCCCTTCTCGGATAGAAGGCCAGAGGGTCCCAGGTCACTAAGAGGTGTCACTAGTTTGATCTATGTGGGATACTCGCCTTCCTGGCAAACACTGCTTTGAACTGGAAAATCATGCTCTGTTACTGTATCAGACAGAAGTTGGGTGCTTGAACAAGGGTTTCCAGCATCCTCAGTTATGGAGTTTGTGTAATGTGAAGGGTTGCACGTATCTCTGCCTGTCTTTCTCACTTAAAAGAAAAAAAATCAGCAAAAACATCGTTCAAATGGAAATGTCTCCATAAAACGTTGAATTTAATGAGATAGCATATTTTTAACAGACTGTGTCGATCAACCTCAGTGCAAAAAGTGACGAGGAAGAGAAATCACAGAAGCAAAGTGGTAAATAGACTACAGTCAAGTTAACACTGAATATAGATTTTTTTTCCCTCCAGGCAATAATGGATGCAATAATTATTTTGAAACAACTCATAGTTTGTTAATTCTGTTATTGGTAAAAGATTAGGGGATTTGAATGTCTCTCTCTTAAATTGCAAAGCTTAATTTTCCATTGCACAAATGCAGAGTGACGTGTATGTATTTAAAATCTCGAGAAAGCTGACGAGGAGGACCCCATCCTGTGTTAATGGAAATCCTGCTGCACTCTTGTGCCATGGGAGAGGTAAGGCTTGAGGAGGGGGCACAGTAAAAGCGTTCTCATTTACACTAGGTAGAGGACAAAACTGCAGCTAGGCTCATTTTCTGCCAGTGCTCTGGTCTCGCCTTAGTTTGTTCTCCCTCTCCAACTCGTGTTGCAAGGGGAAAGGCCGTGTAGACCTCTGCTCCTTGTTGCTGAAGTCTGCT
The DNA here is from genome assembly GCF_000705375.1 of Tinamus guttatus. The sequence continues at coordinate 107,007 of NW_010588828.1, read as the reverse complement.
TGTGCTGATATGCGTGCGCTGGAAAACAGGCTCCTTTCATTAATTCATAAAGATTACTTGAAGCCCTTGGGAATTCGCTGCAAATTGCTGTCGTGCTCTGATTTGGTGTGGAGAAAGCAGTATGGTTTGGGGTTTGATTTTAAGTGATCAAAAGGGATATGGCATGCAGCACTTTGCAGCAGTGACAAAGGGCAACAGATGCCCCAACAATGTTCCCATAGTTTTAATATTTTGTAAGAGTCTTTGCATCTGCTGCCGAGTTGGTGTGTTTCATCTTCTGCTCTAATCTACTCAAGCCGTGTTGTGGATGATGTGCCATAAGTTAAGGATTAAGACTTAAGAATTTTATTATTAAGCTTAGTTCTGATTTTTTTGGTGCTTGGGACAAACTTTTAAGAAATAGCATTCAGATTCAGGTAATTACTATGCAGACTGGGAACTTCAGCAATGAAATCTGTCTGTGTTGTAAAATACATACATGTACAAAGAGGAAAACTTTCGCAGTCTGGTCCTTCTAGATTCTAGAGAACCTATATCTCCATATTTTAGTCTTTAACTTTTAAAATTAATTTGCACTGCAAGTTAATCTTGTGAGAAGCACCCGTACCAGCAGAGTTGGATGCAGGTTTCTGCATCTGCTGCCGCTCTCCCAAGTTCAGCAGCGGAGCTGGGCTCCTGACATTTTGTAATTTCTGTTTTGAAGGTCTCCGTTTTGCTTTGAACATTGGAACTCAGTGAAATGTATGAGAGTTTAGTCTTTTTAAACTCCAGATATCCTCCTCCTTTTCCCTGTTTATTTACCTTTTGATGGAATTGGCTGTCCTGCTCCTTGCTCCAAGTGCTCTGCCCAGCTAACCCTCTGCTGCCTCGGCTCTTTCAGTGTGGAAGTTCTCCTTTATGCGTGCCCATATGCTGCCAGCTATTTTCTAGCTGCTCCTATCTGCCATGCTTACGTTCGTCTTGGGCTTCCTTCATTTTTCTGCCAGAAATGCTGCTGCCACTCCTTTGAAATGGTTATAAACTTGCGATAAAAGTGTAAGAAACAGAAACCATAAATCTTGATGCTGCTTTCAGCTTGCTTCTGCTGCACTTGCTGTTCTCATTTCCCTGCCCATCACCATGTCTCACTTGCATCATTTCCTTTTTTTTTCCCTAGTTCCTAATTTTCTCAAGTACTTCTTAAAACAGCACCCCAGAACATATAAACCATCTAAATGTGGCCATGCTTGGGTTTGCTAGTCTCCACTGCACACCAATAAGCCCTTTCAGGCACTCTGTTATAATAAAAATGCCATTCACTGTCTGCCCTTCAGGACAACAAGGGCCACTCCTTGATGGCATTTGCACTGGTGTAAATTCAGAATTATTTTATTGCTGTTAGTTTAGTAACTTGGGTTTAGATTTAACTCTGTGTTCAAACAGAATCAGGACAGGGCTGGTTGAATATTGACTCTGCTTTGTAGATGGCATAACAAGACTAACGGTGATTTAATGAACAGTCAGTTCTCTCTTGTGGGACTGCTCTGGCGGTACTTGCTTTACAGAGTTAGAAAATGACAATATGCAGTGTACCTTCAGGTCATGCTTAGCAGATTCTGCCTCTGGAAATATATTCCTGGCTTGTGCAGTTTGTAAGGTCCCGTTTTTAGTGCGTTCATTTTGTTCCCCCTCATGTTCAGGTTGAGTTACGAGGAGCATCTTTGAGCAGTATTTGCCCTCGTTTTTGAGAGATGGTACTCACTGTAACTGTAGAGCAGAATTTGAGCTCTACAGTTGCTCTGGTGACCAAATTTATTTCAATACTTATCACTTGAAATACTTAGCTCTCAGAATCTGCCCTGTGTATAACCAGTAAAACAGCAAAGTCTGGAAAACCTGTTCAGATTTGAAAGAAATTAAATATTGGCTATCAACAGTAGAGTGGATTATTAAAATCTCGCCTCTCTAGGGGGAAAGCATGCCATATAGAGAAGACGAGGTTTCCAGCAGCTTTCCTTCTCTCTGGCGCGGGCAGGGGCCACGCTGCTGGGCTCGCTCCAGGGTGGGTCCTTCTCCACGGAGCAGGGCTGCCGCGGAAGCAGGACGTGGAGCCCTCATTGGGTTTGCCTGGAGCTTTGGCCTCCGGGCATCTTGATGGGGAGGTACTGTTGTGTATATGAACAGATTAACAAGATGGTTAATTTAAAGCTGAATAGTATGTAATCTAAGTCAGGAACAGTCCATCTTTTTAGTCAGGTAACCATCAATTTTTCTGAAAATATGGTTCTGTGGCTTTGGCTTTGCATACGGTCATTTCCGTGTGTGACTTCTGGGTTAGGTTTTGCTGCAAAGCTTGTTTTGAGGCTTCTGGAGAGCAAGCAAGGCAGGATAAGTGGGACAGAAGGTTTTAAGCCTACAAAATGTGGGAACTATATGCATATTCTTGAGCTCCATCTACAGGCACATTAATGCTATGCCCAAGAATGGGTAGGTTTTCTTGGGCGCCATGCTCACAGCTAACATTGCTAGCCTATTTTCACAGCGCACGCTGTTAGTTAAAGCAGTGCTCGGGGGGCTGCTATTCCCTGTTTTGCAGCGTAGCTGCTGGTCTCAAACGACATGCTGATAGCTTCGTATCGCTCACAGTGTTGCTGCGAGCACGTTCAAGGCTGGCTTCAATATCTGACTTTGTGATGTGCACAGGAATGTCCAGTCTTGACTGGTTTGTACCGAGAGTGGTGGGGAGCTTTGAAAGCAGCGTTGCAGGGGCTGGGATGGATCAGATCCGTTTTGCATGTCCTGCTTTTCTCACCTGCTAGTTGAAAATCGTGCTTGTCAAAGAGCTTTGAAAGCTTAGGCCCAAAGGGTGCTGCGTGAAAGCACCAGCACATTTATACAGAGCAGCCTTCATGGTGGTGGGCTGGAGGAAAGGGTCTAAGGGGCAGCTGGGCTGTGTCCCACTCGTGTGAGGAGCCTCCCGATCCAGAGGAACGGCCTTTTGGGAGGGCAGCACTTCTTTCTAAACTGGGAATTGTTCTTAGAAAGTCTAAGAGACTAAAAATGTGATCACACTGTAGCTGTCAAACTTCATAAATTGCCTCCCCTCTGTCTCCTTGCACAAGTTTCCTTGAGGGTGAGCGACGCCATCTTCTCAAAGCTGCTGGCAGATGCGGCTGCTGCAGGAAATGGAGGAAGGGCAGGAGAAGAGAGGGGTAATTCCTGGGGGGTGGCGGCTCATTAGCCCCATCAGCTGCTGATCATCTGCTTTGTCTGAGCAGATGTGGAATTACTATTCTGGGACTTCTGAAGATTATAATCTTTTTTCTTTCTTTCTTTCTTTTTTTTTTTCCTTTCTCATCTCCTCTGCCCTATCTCCCGCTCTCCCCTTCATCTTACTTTACATCCTGCTGTCCAGGCAGGGGAACTTACTTTTGCCCTGGTGGCTTAAATTGGGAAAGGATTAAGCTGAGTGACATGACCCCAGACCTGAACCTTGGGGGAAGATTCCAGCTTTCATTACTAATACTTTATATGAATGCTGGAATTTCTTTCACTTTCACCTTTTTTTTTTCTTTGTGTGTGTGTGTGTGTGTGTTTGTGTGTGTGTGTGTGAGAGAGTTGTTTAGCCCCTGTAAACTGTGTGTTTAACATAGACTTGTTTTCTGTCAATCAGCAGCAAACAGTATGTGGACTGTGCCTGAAGAGAAAAAATCAAATGGATGTAGATGTAATCAGAGCTATAGTTCTGCTCAGAGTGAATATTAACAGCAGTGCTTTACAATAAACTGTAACTGAGTGCATTAACTTAGAGAAAATCATCTTCCTTGGCAAATACATGCACGTTACTGTCACAGACAGAAGCGGTATTAGCTAGCTTTGAGTAAGTGTGTGTGCATCCAGGTGTGTGCATAAAAGTATTTTATGACCAAAAGAATATACTCATGAAAGTGTTCTAGATTTTAATGTGATTCTCCCATTTGCTTTCTCTTCTTAGAGTTGAACAGGTTTTATCTTTATTTCTGTTCATTTATTTTTAACCGGAAGCATAGCCTATACACATATTAGTCTGTATCCATGTGTATTTAGCTAATTGTGCTTTGCTAATCACAGCATTATCAGAAGCTATTATGTCACGGTAAGCCTGACTGCAGGTCTAGATTCATGTTTAGATTATTTTCCTTTATTCTTGTGTATCTGATCCTGGGGAATGCTGTTGGCATCAGTGGCAATGCACGTCAGGTACAGAGCAGAAACGGAGTGTGCAGTAGAGCACAGTGAAATGTGCCCCGTATGTGGAAATGAGACTGCTTGAAATAGCAACAACATAAGCAAGAATTTACAAATTGCAAGTTCATATAATCATAGCAGAAAGCAAGCAAACAAAAAGGTATATGCAGTCGTTGAACACAAAGGTCAAAATGGGTCAGATTCTTGTTCCACAAAAAAATCCCAGTAATAGGTAACTTGATTTTGGTTACAGGGGTGCATCCCTATCCAGAAGTTTCTCAGTAACAGCCACTGTTGTGCACTGTCTTTTAAGCCATGTGTTCCTACTGAAGCAAGGTTTGAATCAACATGGAATTTGCTGTCTGGGCAGCCAGAAGTTTTTGTCATGCCAGATTGCATTTCTATTAAAAACTGAATAAAAATATAGTGACAAATTCTGCAAAGGACCAGCTCTGTTTCCTTCAATGAAACCAATAATTAAATATTTCAGACCTCAGTTATAGTTTTTAAGAAGTAATTCCATTATTTAAATGTGTACTTTTTGCAATTAATGATGTCAGAGGTTTCATATATTAGAAAAGTGTGTGTGAGTCAAGTTCTGCAATTGTGTATTATTAGTACAGAAACTCATCTAGGAAACCTGAAGTCTAACCAAAGTTTTCATATTGAGGCATCTTTTGATCTCCACTTACATGTTTATCTGCAGTGTTTTTATGAAAATCAGGGTATGAACAGAGTATGTTGTTATGTAATAGCAAAGAACTGTTAGGTTTTATCACGTCTTAGGAGACCGCGGTTGATGTGTCCTAATACAGTATGTTTCAAAGAAAGCAATGGGTTATGTGTCTTAGCCCTGAGAGAAATTGAATGTTATTTAAATCTTTTAGTTGTTGAGCAGAAAATAAATAAGTAGAAATTCATTTCTTTAATTGCAGGTGATTACGTTAGTTGAAATTGATTTTTCTTTCCTGGAAAGAGTCTGACTAACTGAACCTCTTTCTAAACAAGAATGGAGATGACTTTGGCTGCATTTGAATACAAATCTTGAGAAAGTTTGACAATTGCAGACATCCTCTGCTGAACACTTGTAAAATGCATCGCAGTGGAAATTAGCTACTTCTAGCTAATCTTGGCTAGACTGTAGAGAATGGGAGTTTGATAGGGCTGAGAGAACAAAGGGACAAGAATTGAGTTGTAAGGCCTGAGAATGACATTGAGCAGAAAAAACAGGGTTTTTTTGCACAGGATGACCAGAACAACATTTATAGTCTTTATTATTAATGGAAGGAGCATCTGTCTGTATTAGATGAGCATTTCCGAGAAGCTATCAGGATTCACTGCTACCAAAAAAAAAAAAAAACACAGAATTTAAGCAGCCTATAGTAAAGTTTAGAACTGAATGTGTAATTCTAGCCTAATGAGTAGGTGGGCTATTCATCGTAATACTACATATCTTATTAAAAAAGGGGCTGGGGGCTCAGCTGTCTTCATGTCAAGAAAAGAGTGTCAGAGTTGCTAGCGACTTGCAGATACCTCAAAATACAGAGAAATCAAAACAGAAAACTTTGTGTTCTAAGTTGTGGAGGTTGGCACCGTTCTATGAAAAAAGACATTTTCTACATTTTACATGGATAGTGGTGGTTAGAAATAATGGTGTAAGTAAGTAGTTTGTTTGCAGTGAAGGGGCAGTGTCTTATAAATCTCATCAGTGGAAGAAACAGCAGCATTGCTTCCAGGTTCGAGGAAGGAGATAGCGACAAGCCAGAGTTTTGTTTGAAAAATGCTTGGGCAGATTGCAGTCAAAGCAGAGTGAGATGGCGAGGTGCCAGGGCATCCCAGCATTGGAGTTAAATTTATTCTTTTTGCTGATGTGCTGATGTTTGAGGAAGTGCACAAGGCACCCTGGCATTAATTTGCAGGTGGAATTATGGAAAATCCCCGCATTGCTGGGGCATTGCTGGAGGAACTGATGAGATGACTGGCTTGTGCTTTGGGCAGGTCGGGTCCATGGTGGCTGAGTGATAGCTCATGTTCCTGTGGAGGAGTCTGATCAACATGAGGCTCCGCAGCACCACTCGACGCCAGAGCACAGTTCACCTGTTCCTGTGTCTGCTGGTCGTTTTCCAAGCTTAAGGACTCACCATGGTGGTTTCTTGTTCTGGCTGGAGGAGTCTGATCAACATGAGGCTCTGCGGCGCCATTCGACACCAGAGCACAATTCACCTGTTCCTGTGTCTGCTGGTCCTTTTCCAAGCTTAAAGACTTACCATGGTGGTTTCTTGTTCTGACCCTGTTTGGAGGCTTTCTGTAAATAACAGAAGCGTTCTTATGGCTCTCTTAATTAATTCTTTAGCTCAATACCATCAGAAAAGCAGTGACTATCTGAGCCTGCGAGAATCTGGGCACTAACACAGTGCTGAGGCTGGAGTAGGGCATCATGTAATGGTAGCACAGTTGGGTGTTTGGTGGGGATGGGGCAGCATTATTTAGGTGTTTAGTATTTCCTGTTCCTTTTTAGAGTTTTCTGTCCCTCTGCCAGTCATGAAAGTGTATTGCGGTACTGGAGTTGCAGCCTTACCATGGGTTAAATGGTTTCCTCTGTTTTACATTTTGTGCAGACCAGATTTAAATTGGAAAGTGTTTGTTTAGGATACCATACTCAGCACTTTGTATTAGATGAGAAGAAGCCTTGCATTTAAATTATTCAGTCTTTAAGGCTGATGAAAATTGTCAATCACCTTCTAGCATATTTAACTTATCCTAAAGGATGCTTACAGGTGCAAAAATTCACGGCCAGCCAAATTTATAGATTGCGGGGAGGGGAGAGGGAGTTATTGAGTGACGCTCTGTCGTATCCTTGCCTTGCGATGTATTTTTGTGTTGCCCTGCAGACTATGGGCAGAAGTCAGTTTTTGAATATTAAGAAAATAAATTTCATTCGCTTCAAATTGACCGGACTGACAACAAAATAAATCACATGGAAGCACACAATTCATATTCCATGACACTAAAAAAAGTGGTAGCTAGAACGTACTGCATGAACCAGGAGAAATGCCACCCTAGTAGATTAGTCAGTTGGTGCTAGCTATAAAATCAGTCTGTGTTATTTCTGATGTTTACTTTCTGCCAGTGTGGAAGGAGAAGAGATGGCATTAATTAAAAAAGTGACACCAGGACTGAAGCAAAACAAAATCTTGACGGGGCTGCGCAGCAGAGCGGGATCCCTGCCCGGTGCGTGGGGTGGGCTGGCGAGGGCAGCACCCCCAGCCCCACACGCGGCTGCAGCTGGTGTTTCCCAGGCGGCCTCGCTGCCTTCGGCAGCTTTTGTGGCACTACCATTTGGGTACTGCTGGGAATAGCAAGCCAACAACAAGAGGGAGAAGCTTTGCTCCTGTTTCTGCTCTGGGTTTGCTGCTACACTGGAGAAAAGGGTCAGTACCAGGAGTGAATGGGAGAACTCATTCCCTGCTGCCAGTATGTGATAATGCGTCTGGTTATTTGTACTATCAGAAACTATTTCATACCTAACTTGCAAACAGATAAATGAATAATATCTGCAGATGTAGACCTACCGCAGTGCACCTCAGGAGTTCCCTTACCTCGGTCTCAAAGGTGTTTCAGGTGAAGTGGCATTTTTCTCCTGGCATCGTGTTAGAACACCATTAAATACGAGTGCAACTTAAAGGGATCTAGGAAGAAACTTGCCTCTAGTAGTGGTGTTTGTGTGCTCCTGTGGCTGAACTCTGAGCACATGGGAGCCATTTACCAGTCTTACTGGCAACAATGAATGACTGCTTTCTGCATGCGGAATGTTATGGCTAGTCTATCCACCATCACCCAATCCCCAACCCATTTCATGAGGGTCAGTTTTCTCAATTTAACTCCTTACCACTCTCTGAGCAGCTCTCACCTCCAGCTTTCCAGTAGCAGGATCCTCAATGACCTTTTCGTAGCTCAGCTACTCCTCAGCCTCATTGAGGAACCTTGAGTGAGTGTGAGCAGTAAGCAAGCAGCATGCGGAGCCACCCTGATCCTCAGGAGACCCTGTCCTTCCTTTGCCATCGGCATTGTTCTATGTCAGACTAACTTCTGCCTCCTAGATGAGTGTGAACAAGGCATCAGCGTGCCTACACCTAGACCACGTACAGGGTCTCGTTTCACTTAGCTCTTGTGAAGGGTTTTGAGAGCTCCCCAGGAGTTTAATTCTCTCTCCACTTCTGAACCCGAAAGTGTGATGTCAAAGAAGTGACTGGAAGCCCTGAAAATATCTTCCTTGGTGACACATCTACCTTTTTACAGCAACAAAGAGAAAAAAGGTTGTCTACCTGCCATATCTCAGTTCTGAAACTAGATGACCAAAAGCCAGTGGGTGGCCTCCATAGGGTAACATGGCCTTTAATTAACAGATGGTCAGAAGTAGACGACAAGTTGACCATGAGGCAGCAGTGTGCCCTCGTGGCCAAGAAGACCAATGGCAACCTGGGGTGCATTAAGAAGAGCGT
>NW_010588828.1:80466-98121 GCF_000705375.1 Tinamus guttatus | reverse complement strand
ACAAGAGGGATGTGGAGCTGCTGGAGAGGGTCCAGCACAGGGCTACAAGGATGATCAGGGGCCTGGAACATCTGCCCTGTGAGGAGAGGCTGAGGGAGCTGGGCCTGTTCAGCCTGGAGAAGAGAAGGCTGAGAGGGGATCTGATCAGTGTCTACAAGTACCTCAAGTGAGGCAGTGAGGAGGATGGTGCTGGCCTCTATTCAGTGGTGGACACCTACAGAGCTAGAGGTAATGGCCTCTCCTGCTCTGGAGAGCTTCCAAACCCACTTGCACGCAGTCCTGTGCCACGTGCTCTAGGTGACCCTGCGTGTGCAGGAGGGTTGGACTAGATGACCTCTAGAGGTCCCTTCCAACCTTAAGCATTCTATGATTCTATGATGTTTCTATGAAGTAGTGTGATGTTGAAGGATCACTACTGAGATACTTCAGTAAGAAGTGATTCTTTGAGCCAAAGCTTCACAATTGTTTATTTAGTTGAAGCAGTTCTTCTGTTTAAGGTTGGAAGGTTAGTAGTTTCCTACTGCTGCTTCATACTGAAGTCCTTCTGCTGAGCTCGTGGTCACTTTGGCCTTCAGCTCTGCTGAGTTTGATGACCATCATCTGTGTAGACTGTGGAGAGGAAAAAACAGGAGGCAGAAAGTCCAGGCTCTCACCAGATCAGTAAGCATATATACTCAAAGGGAAAATACAAGGAATACTGTTTTCCCTTGTATCCAGCAGAAGCTTTCCTTGGTCTTATGGATATGTACTGAAATTCCCAGCTTTTCTTCTCCTAATTCAGCAGGTCTCTGTACTCTTTTTTATTATTATTTCCCCTCTTATGAATCTGGATCCTTTTGTTTTGAACTATGATTTTTTTGCCTGACATCAGCAATTGTCTTTGTGGTAAATGTGAGGGACAGGGGAGGGGACCGCTTTTATCTTGCAAAATTTTAATGAGGTATACATTTCTGTCAAGCCTTAGTGGGAATAAAAACCTTCTTTGTAGAAGCCTCTGAGAAATTTATCCAACGGAGAGTTGTCAGATTTATGCATTTTTATTCATTTGCTGTCTGAAAAAAACCTCAAGCCTGGCAGTCAGGTATACCCTGCAGGTGTGTGATACACCCCAGAGGACCATGCAGCCAGTGAATAGTCATTTATAGATAATGCCAGCTGTGTTATTCATCATACAAAAGTACCTACTTTCTTATGCTTCCAGAAACTCACCTGAAAGTAGTAGTACAGAATTGAGTCATCCAACTTTAAAAAAATAATTAGCAGAGCACCTTGTTAAGGCCCTGTTTTTCTTGTTTCATAAGAGCTAGCTGGGAATAGTTATTTATTTTGTTTTGATGTTTCTATGTGATGGTAGATTCTAAGTACTTAATTTCAGTGTAGAAGTGTTGATTCCTAAAATGTTTTTGAATTATTTTGAAGATTTTTAGGTAAAGATGAGGAACAATTTTGTCTTTAAAACAAAATGGAGCATGAGATCTTATGAGGACCAGGTAGCTAATGGAAGCCAGTGATTCCATATCAAATAATTTCTTAATTTCTTATAGCTATAGTTAGACAGATCTCTAATTAACATTGCATTTTGTAAGTATTTTGGCTGATGTTTGTTTTGTTGTTGCTTTTCTTATTTGGGGAGAGGGAGTTGTGTTGTCACCTTGAGCTCCAAAATGGGTAATGTGAGGTAAGTGCCTTGTACACGTAAAGGAGGGATGGATCAGTTCAGTTTGCCGAGAACATGGAGCAGTAGTTTTAAGGGGTGTGCTTACACTTTGGAGCATCTGCCTGTCATTTACAGGTAGACAGATGTCAATATGAAAGGCAATAAGTTTCCCAGCGTCCTGTCCAGCTGTCTGACGCAGGCACCCTGTAATTTGAAGGTACTTGGGTTGTCAAATATCGTTTTATGACTTCTCCGTGTGCTCCAGAGGAGGCTGCCCCATGCCAAGAAGTGTGTGAGCTGTTCAGGAAGGCACCTTACATGCAAAGGGAGCTCCTCTCTGCTGCGTGTTGCATAATTACCTCTCATGGCCACTGCCAGCCCCGTTGCCACCTGTGAGCCCTCCATGTCTAGGCCTGGCTCCTTCATCTCCATGCACTCTTGTTACCACAGCCGCTCTTTCCAGCGCAGGTGTGTGCACACCAGCGTCCTGCCTTTTGAGCAGTGTAGCAATGGAAACACAGATTCTGAGCAGTCAGAGGAATGGTAATCTCTCCTCTGCATTTGCAATTCAAAGTACCATGCTTTAGGGATCTGGTTCACGCTCTCCTTACACTGTGCATAGCTGTTTACTTCATGGCCAAGATATCAGTGTTTTACCACATTGCCCTTTGCATCATCATGTACACTGGGGTGAGGCTTAGGAGAGCCAGATCTACGGGGAGGAAATTCACAGTGATAAATGAAAACCCAAAATGGAGCCAGAGAAGTGCTGCACCATTCCCAAGAGGCGTGAAGGCCCAGTGTATCCTCGGGGAGGTCCGTGTGTGCTTCAGAGGTATTTCAGTGTTGGAGCAGACGTGTGAGGATGAGGAGAGTGTTAACTGCAATATTCTGAAGCTGTCCGGTTTGGGGTCTCTGCAGTGGTCCTGTGAGGCCCCTCTGGTAAGAGTAGGGTTTTGTCCCTCATCAGCCCTCATTAGTTGCTGAATGCAGGGGTGCAACTTGTTCATCACTCATTTCATCAGTTTGATCACCACCACAAGGTTGAGACTGGTCTTCTCACTATTAAGGAGATCCCAAACCAAATCTTAAACTCTGCAGCATATTACACACGGGAGACACGGATTTTTTCAGGACTGAAGTTATATTGAACACGGACGCTTACAAAAATACTCATTTGCTGTAATTCAGTTGTGCTGTGATGATCCGTGCTTTGTATTATTGCAGCTTATTTCCCTGGAAAATTATATGATGATACCAAAGCATTATTTAGTGACCTGATGATGCAGAAACTGTGCAACTTAAACCTTAATTCTTACAGTTTAATGTTCTTTACCTGCGAAAAACTGTGTTTTCCATTCCATTAAGGAATAATTTGAGCTCACTGCATAATGATTAACAAAACATGCTATGATTTATGTGTGCAAACACCCAATTGGTTCCTTGTAGGTGACTTTTTCAGAAACCAGGTAGATTGCTAGAATGTCTTCTATTTTCATTTGGTTTTGTTAATATGATAGAAAACCTGTGATAAAATATGTGGGGTTTGTGGGAAATGCACTTAGTACATTGTATGCATTCAGAGAGACCTGGATCATTTTGACTTCTAGAGTATAATAATGAGGAAACAGGGAACAGCTGTTTCTCTATTTTTGTATGCCTGCGGTCTTCATGTTTCCACACTGAGAACCAAAAAAAGACTGTATATGAAGAGTAGTGTGATATGAAGTATATCAAAGCAGCTTTTCTTCTTCTATGTCCTTGGATATCTTGAAAGTTCTTCTACGAATTACTGCTTGCTGGAGTTGACTAGGGCTAGTCAGAGAATGCTGGCTTTGGTGTTATTTTTGCTCAGGCAGTTTTGATTTTAATACAAATGAAAGCACTTGCTTCACTGTCATATTGCCGTGTCCCCCGTGCATTGCCTCTTGAGTGTCTTTGTGGACTTTGGTTCTCTGTGCAGGACTTGCCTTCCTAAGAGGGCTGGCCCTCCCCAAGCTCTGCTGGAGGAGGAAACTCCAATGTGTGGCTCCTTCCCCCGTCTCTTCAGATTTGGGGCTTGGGGAGCGTGGCCAGTGATGACAAGGAGGAGCATAAAACAGGAGAACCACAACATGAAACATGGCACTTTCTGTGGAAATGCTCAACTTCCCTTGGAGAAAAGGAATGTATTAGAGTTGTGCCTGGTATTCATGATGTCTGTGACTGCAGTGCAGCAACAAGCTTTCCCACCAAGAGACATAATTTTGCACTTGGGTATATTTAATTTTAAGGCCGACATGGAATATATCATGTGGAATAATCAATGGGACAATTTGTCCAAGTACTGAGGTGTGTAAATGGTTTGAAGGTTTTTGCACTGAAGTCCTTCTGAATAGTATCCTATATTTTTCTTGGCATGACTTTAAGAATTCTTCAAGCAGGCAGAGTATTTGTTTTTCTCAGCTAATAGGAATCACTGGGGAAGAGATAAATTGATCAGAATGTGAGGGGTTTTTTAAACATAGTTATTTGAATTCATGTGAGATTGCGTGTCTTTGTTTTCGGGAAGCACAAAATATTTAAGTGTGAAACTATGGCAAAATGAGCAGATTGCAGATTATCTGCAAAATAAAATAAAGTATATTATTATATATATATATATTTCCAAACACCTAAAACAAAATGTTTAGTCTTGCCAGAATGTGAAGGCAGCAGATTTACTTGTGGAAGGTTTTGTTTCTGAGAGTGCTAGTTCTTGCTGCTCCTGTGCCAATTAGCATCATCTGGTTTTGTGTAATGAATGAGCTATTACTCTGGGGCTCCTTTCAGCCAGCCGCAGAGCAGAAGCCGTGCCTTGCTGAGCGATCCGTGTGAACTTGGACCTTTCCCAGTGGTCTTGGCGTGTTGTTTGGTTACCTTCGTACCCTCAGCTCTGCGCATCCCTGAGGTTTGCATGGAAACCTGCCAGAAACCACGCAGCAGGAAGAGAACTGCACGTCCTGAACATCTCCCATCTCCAGCTTCTATTAATATTTAGATCCTGCTGCTTGGGTTGAAAGGCTGCCTTGAGATTTATAGAATCCGGTTTGACAACACCTCAGTAACCTGGAGTGTGCGTTTGTGAGTGTAAATAAAATGTGTAAATCCCCCGGCATGTGGTGAGGGAGCAGTAACTGGAGCGCTCCGAGATCGGGGTTTTGAAGAGGTGCCCCCTTGCCCTGTAGGATGGGGGCAGGTTTCAACCTTGCGGGGAACTAATGTGGGATTTATTCGCCAGAAAAACAACCAAAAAAGCCCATGCAGGCATGAAGGTTACACAGGTTTTGGAAGCTGCTAATCAAATACCAACACTTTCACTTTGAGAGCGCTTATTGATCCCCTTCTTCTAACTCTTTGCATTGCAGCAAAATGACCAGTCTAAGTCTGGTCGTAAGACTTGTTATAACCAATACTTTTGACCTACAATTTACAAGAAGGAACAAAGGTCAGCGTTTACCTGACACGTCTGTGATACCCCAAAACTCTTTATCTACAAGAAGTTTTATTGGCTTTAAATTGCTGAGGCAACTGGGTAGTTCTTCTGAGAGACAACTTATACTTGTAGTCCTTGGGCTTGAAAATCATCTTTTTTTTTTCTCTTCTTTTGTTTTATCGTACAATGCAAATGAGGGGGATGGAACTTGCATCAAATGAATTTAACAGATATTTTTATGGCATCGTAAGGATTAGCAGTTGCTATTAATAATGATCAAACTAGAAGCAGTGAATAAGGTCCTCTGAATATGAAGAATTTGTTTTTGTAAACTGAGGAGAAATCCATTTGGGTCATATCCATAGTACCCTTTTGCCTTAAAAATGCAAAACACCAAAGGTACCAAATTAGAAAATCTTATAATCCTTGTATTAATTTTGCCCTTGAAGTAATCTGGTGCCCTTGGTTCCTCAGCTGTTGTTGGCTTCTACATCAGCCTCAGCTGAAAGGGAGAGCAGAGTCCTGGTGTTGGATGGGCTGTGCAGGGAGCCTAGTCTGCTTTGGGGATCGGGGTTTCAGGGCGACCTTTTATTCTCAGTGCTTTCAATAATAAATTAGCGTAGATTAGACTGTCATGTGAAAAATCTAGCATCTATTTAGTCATTTAAGATTTGCATTTAGTATATGGCACGCACTTGGCTGCTAGGCCTGTATACAGGCTATGGCCTGTTCATTTTGCAGTCCAGGGTTCAGAGTTTCGTATTGACAGTGCCATTTTCTTTCCTATTTTTTAGTTTTTTGTACTCCCCAGAAGGCAATCCTGTTAGAAAAGCAAGTAAGAAACTTCTTGAGTTTGTGTAGGGCTTCTTTCCAAAATAAAATGAATTTCTATCTTGTTGTAGGTCTGTATTTTAATAATTGCTCCAATAAAGCAGAGGAATGTAGAACAGAAAAGAAGATTTCCTTAGGATACATCCTGATATAGAAAAACTTGAGAAATTCATTTATTTTAGAATTTGGATGTTAATCTAATTGTACTCAATTCATAAGTTTTCAAAGTAGAATAAATGAGACTGCTATAAATGTAGCAAAATAGCACGTTCAAAGAGGATCCATAATTCAGGTGTGGAAAAGGATGTAAGACCAATCATTAATAAATCTAAATATAATTGTATATAATTTTTCTAGCTTACCTTTTCTAAGCTTATCCTAACTCTGCTGTTTTCCTGGACTGCCCTTTCTCACATAATAATTGGCCCCAATTTCTATGCCCAAGAAAAGTGATTTTTTTTTAATAATAAGTTAATGGAGTCTCTGACATGATCAGGACATTGCATTTCATATTTTATTTCACTGGATGTTCACAGAAAAAACTTCTATATTCTGTGTATTCTGTATACGTGACATACCAAGGAAGAAGGTTTCTTTCCTCTTCCTCCCACTTTCATCCTGAAAATACGGGACTTGTATATGAAACTTCAATGTGGATGCAGTTGAAGTTAGGGAGCAAGGAAGTGTTTTCTTCAAGTATCATTCAAGTATAAGCTTAAAAGGAATCGATGTGCAGCAAACCCAATGCTTGTTAGGAAGGACGAAAGGATAAATGAGGGACTAGGCCAAGTACGTCAGGCATGGAGGGAGTGCTATGATGGAGTAGAGCTAGAAATTGAATCAGTTCTATTAACTTGGAAAAGAGCTGCAGACGAATGGTTTTAGCAGTGTGGTGAAGAATTAGTATGTGAGTTTAAAAACTTTTGGAAAGTAATGGGCAGATAAGACAAATGAGTCTTTTTAGATTATCTTGCAATTTTAGAACTGAAAACTTGCCTGGTTGACAGCCCAGGGGAATATCGATACACCCAGAGGAGAATCTGTGCCAGTCTTAACTGTGACAAAATCTTTGAAAAGAGACCCAGCAACAATATCAGCATTTTCGAGAAGCGGAACAGCACTCTGGAGCCTTGAAAATGTTTCAAAGGACCTTCCTGGTGGGGCTGTGTGAGCAGCTGAAAGAGGTGGTATGAGTGCAGAGAGGGAAGCTGGCCTGGGTTTGCCCAAGGGGGCCTCCAGGCTGCTTCCCTAGGCAGGTAGCTAACCACAGCGTTGGGGCTTGGTCCCCAGAAGAGGGAAATGTCTCCTGAGATGAGCTGAAGACCCTCCAAGGGCCAGGCCCAGGGTTATGTGGCTGCTGCCGCTTTGGTCTCCCTCTGGCTTGCCAACATGCAAGGCTTGACCGTGTAGGCAAAACGCAAAGTTGGGTGTTCAACATGTGTCTTGCGGCCGAATCCCATGTTGGAAGGCAGCAGATTATGGTGTGGCAGGAAGAAAAACCACCACCACACCCCTGAAGTTAGCCTCCAGCAATAGCTGTTTATTTCATATGTGAAACGAAAAAGCCATTATTCTGCTGGTTTTCATGTTCAGCACTGTTTTACACCCGCTTACGCCTGACCCACGAAGTGAGAATGAACGTGGCCAGTGGCTGAAATGGGGATTCGTGTGTTTTGTGATTCTGATGATCTTATGGGCGGCTGACTGCCTGTGACACCTTTTACCTAGAGAAAACATGCTCATAATACATACTGTGCTAATAATAACATGTTAAACTGATTTTTTTAATTTGGCAAAAAAAAATGTTTGTGGGGAGGGAAGAGCATTTCAACAGGTGCAGTCACGAATTTTACGTATGTGTATACTTTACAAATATGATGTGAACCCTTGACTTTTAAACCCCTGATGTAGACTTCCAGTGCTTGATCAAGAATTGGATCTTACTGCTTATTTTCCATAACGTATTACCTACCAGCTATCGGCAAGGACATGAACTTAAGTACAGAACAAAATCTAATATTGGGGGAGTAACTCCTTTCCTCTGCCTTTGATTACTCTTTTTTTCATTTCTATTTCTTTGGAGAAATGCTTTAGCATGTTCTATTAAAATAGATCTCATTGATTTTTTTTTAATTTATTTTCTGTTTCATATCTATTGTGAATCCGAATACGTAGTGACAGCTACAAGCTCTTGACAGAATCAAATTAGGGCATCCCATACTTGATGGACCTATAAATAAAGAGTTCTACTTGCACCACAGTTTCGATCAATGAACCTCCATTAAATAATGGGAGAAGAAAAGAAGGACTCATTTCTTCAGTTGGGGACTGCTGGGTTGTCATAGGGATGGAGAAATGAAGCTGTGAGTTTGAAATCATTTTGTGTAAAGATAAATAAATTAAAACAACCTATTGTGCAAAGCTTTCATCAGAGGCTGCTCAAGGAGAGGTGAAAACTTAACAATTGCATGCACTGACATGCGTGTTTTTTTTTTTTTCTTAAATAAGGCCAGACTTTTTGATGAACTTGTTGAACCATGAGTTTTACCCTTCCAACATACTTCACCTTTGCAAAGGAACTTAATCTAATGTATGTAAAACTCAGAGAGCAGTCAAGCACTTCTTCAAAGACAGCTAACAACTGTTTCTTAGCAGTGCTCTTGCTGGGTCTGCAAGCACCCTTGAGTGAGTTAATTCTCTTGATAGACAATATTGCTCTCTATTCTAGGAAAAAAAAAAAAGAGCAAATTGTTCGTGGCTTTTCTTGCTCAAACTTCATTTAAACATGGATTGAAAGGTTAAAGCATGTGTGAAGCTATTGAATGTGTGCTTCTTCCTGCATGCCTACATTCTCCAAGTGGAAGAATTTTTCTCAGATAACTGGAAGAGCCAGGCCGAACAGCACCTATTTGTGTAGTACTTACGCCATGCGTGTGCTGTAAGGCAAGGTTCAGACCAGTATTACCTGGTCAGTGTGTCCAGCATCTATAGAGTGACTAATTTGTAGCTACTTTGACAGTTGTGAGTTTCCTCGTGCCCTCCCTTTCCACTGCCAACCACGAGGTACTTCCTCCCTCAATTGCTGGACGTAATTTATTGCGAGAGCTTGTGCTGGACAGCAAGCCAGGTGAGAGAGCAGTCCGGGTGCCCGCTCATTTAAAGAGCTGAAGCCCCCCGGGCATCGTGAGCCGGGGAGCAAGGCAGTGCTGTTTGGGCAGCCGGCTCCTACAGAGCTACTCAGCGTCCCCCTGGGTGCCCACGGGATCAAGCGAGCGTGGGCTTTCTTTGCAGCGTGGATCTCCTGGTGCTCCGTCCCTCAGCAGAAACTGCCCTTTAGTGGGCAGGGTGGCTAAGGCTGAGCGGGTTTGGGAGGGGATCTGGGAGATGGTGCTGTGGCCTGGGCTGTCAGTGTGATGTTTGCTGCCCACGGCCCCGCGATCAGCCCCAGAGATGTGTCCAGGGGTTTAATCAGCTTGAATTTTGTTTAACGAGTTTATCTGGCTATGTGAAATGATTTGCTAATTCTGAACACAGGTTAATATTGTTGTATGTGCCATTAGCATATTTTGGGGTTTTTGGCCTATGTGTTATATACCTTTGTTTATGTTCTTGCTGTAAAGCCAGCTTTTTGAAACTAGAATGAGAGCCAGTGACAGTGGTTTTTGCTAGCTGAAATTGCACGGGAATTGTATCGTGAAATGTAATCTGCATCTGTAGTTTTTAAACTCCATTAAGCAGCATCACCTTTAAAATTTTGTGTATTAGTAGAAGTATTTATCTTGCCCGCTTGCATTCAACACAATTCCGTGTTAAGGTCACAGGTTGAAGAATTTTAATGAGAGATAGCAGTGAAATATTTTCTCTATATAAAATAAGATGATACAATTATTTTAAAATAATTTTATAAATGTAAATACATTTTAATTTTTAATTTAGCCTTTGCTTCCAAGGCAACATCTAAATTTAAGAGAAGTTTGGAGGTATTGTTTTTTCTATAGCCATTTACTCCAGTCAAGGGACTGTTTGGGAACTGATGTGCAATAGGGAAGTTAATTGACCTGAAAAGGTGTTTGCAGTGGTTTTATTGGTAGCATTGAAAGATTAATCATAGCTTTAAAACAACTCCTTCCAATTTGGGAAATTGTCCAAGTTGTTAAAATGATGACAATAGTAGGCTTCAGAAGACGGTGATTTGAGTCATAAAGCGCAAAGACGATTTTTACTGTAAGAACTCCTTCAAGTGGAAGGTTGTTAGAGGTACTTAAATGCTAGTGGGGGAAGAGGATGGATTGGGGGAGCTCAGAGGATGTGAATCCCTCCACGTAAAGCCCCTCAGTAAATGCCCAACTGTGTGCCAACTGGCACTGAAAAACAGGAAGGTGTCACTGTCGCGAGGGGTTAGGGCAAAATTGAACGACTAGAGGAAAGGCTGTCTGAAAAGCAACAGTAAAGCAGTTGTCTCCGTGTATTCAGAAGAGTCTTACAGGTGACACTTGGGCTAAAATTTACTTGGCAGCAGCTATTCAAAATATATGTCGAATGGAAGTGTATTAAATTGCTGATTCAAATCAGCAATTGCAGGTTGCAGATGAGTCTGCAAGGACAGAAGCAAGAGAAGAGGTGCTGTTCTGGCGGGCCGGAGGGAAGATGAGAGGCGTGTGTGGGTGCTGAACAGCGTAAGGGTGTGTTTGCTAACACGGCACTTGCTGGGTTTGGTGCCGATACCGTAAATGCTGCAGTATCGACATAACAGTATCAGAGGGAGCAATGCAAAGAACCTTCCCAGCCAAGATTACCTGTCTTGTACTCAGTCTTGAGGGAGTTTTGGATAGGCAGTGTATTCAGAATCATTTGCAAACAAGAAACACCCTAAGAGATGGAATTTACAAACACTGTGTCTGATTTTGAACTCATCCCATGCACGCACGCTTTCGTCTCCATACTTCCCTTTTCCATTCCTTCTTGGTGGGTTGATCATCTCCATTAGCTCGTATTTATGCTGAGGTTTTGAGTTGGGCTGACATATTCAACAGTCAGAAATGCCATTTCGTACTGCCCGGGTAAGCAAAACGAAAGGGCCTGGCTGCCAAAGGGAAAAGGTGATTTCCATCGGTGTCATAGTGCCACGCAGCAATAAAACACTGCGTGTTGGACACACATTATATTGTACAATTATATAATCATAAACAGTCTAATTGGAGGCAGTTGAGCTTGAATGCAGCCGGCTGTTATTT
The DNA here is from genome assembly GCF_000705375.1 of Tinamus guttatus. The sequence goes on along the minus strand of NW_010588828.1, from coordinate 86,945 downwards.
AGCAATCATCTCTTTCAAGGCTCATTAAATGCAGATTTACACACAAAGTAAAAGCTCTGCTCGGTGCGGGCTAAATATGTAGTGGCGTTTAGTCACCAAAATATAACACACAGATCTAAAGCTGTCAAGATCTATAATGGATTTAGTCAGTGGATGTAAATGAGGGCGTTTGACAATACCGAGGCCTTTGCCTTTATTTAAGGTATTATTTCTGTGCCTTCGTTTGCATGTCAGTTTTGAAAGGCAGAGAGGCGGCATATCCAAGAGTCTGGGCTCTTGGTTTTTGAAACCTGACAAGCAGCAACTCTCTACAGATGCCAAAAGTTTTTAGAGAGATAGAGTAGGTTTCTTCAGTATGAAAAGTGTTTTTGACGTAAGCTGAGACTTTAAAATTTTAAACTACTTAAAGTACAATCTTATAAGGGAGAAAATGAAGAAATGGGTGAACTTTGTTGCTGTTACCTCAAAGCATTCAGGGTTATTTTTAAAGTATTTAATTACATTAATTAATTTAATTAGGTGAATTAAAATAAGATCCATTTATTTTTCCTGCAGTCTCCCGAGTTGAGAGAAAAAGATGGCAGGAGGAACCTGCTCAGGTGCAGAAAGCTGCCACACATCATGTTGCTCAGCTTGATGCAAACCAACACAGCTTGCTAGACATTTGGAACCTGAAACAGTATTTAGGCACTTGAATAAATGTTGAGGTTTTTCTTTTTTTTTCTTTTTTCTCCCTCTGCATGATGAATATTCACAGTTCCCCCAGACTTACAATTATGGCTGTGAAATACCAGTATAAGTAACTAAGAAGCGTTCTTGAAAGGCTGCCTGCAGGCCTTACATTTGAGTACAGCTTTGTTAGAATGCCGCTCAGCGCTGCAAAATAGTCTGATCCATATGCACTTGATCTACTTCTGTGTTTGTTTTCAATACACAAACCGCTTGTTTTCATCCCAAGTTCCAAGTAAAGGGGAAATACAAAGTTATGATCATTCCCACTGTCTTTTTCTGCTGCTCTGTCAAGTGTTCTTTTTTCAAAGAATTGGCAAGTTTCCTGGTGAGCTGGATAAAAGGAAGGGTAATTCTTACCTGGCACTTTATGGCATTTCATGGCCAGAAATGTTTTCTGTTGCTTGCTCCCTGCAGCAGGATGTGTTGGCCTGTGTGGCATACAGAAAGCTAAGGTTGCACCCCCGTCGGGAACTCACCTTTCCACACGTGCTGCGTTTTGCTTCTGTGCCGTTTCGGAGTTAGTGGCTCCAGAAGCTCCACCTCTGGGACGCAGCAGTTGCTGGATCACGGGCCTTTGTTCCCCCCTCGCTCGGAGGGACGACAGAATGAGGAGCTGCCTGCGTTGGGGACCGGCTGCCAGAGAGTCCCCACAGCGTTTTTGGCTCACGCGGCTTCCCGTGTCTGTCTGTGCCCTCCAAGGGATGGGAGAGGCTCCAGGAGCCCTGGCTTTGTGAGCCTGCGCCATAGGGGCAGCGGGCACCTGCACTCGAGCTCTTCACCGTACCTGGAACAGCAGAAGGGTGCCTCAGACACTAGGTAATAATTTACAGGGAAGGCTGAGGAGTTAAAGTTACGATTTGAGGGAGTACAAAACTGTAAAATACACTGTAAATGTAAAACAAAAAGGATAGCAGGATAACACTGCCTGCTCAATGATCCTTGTTACTCACTGAACAAATTACTTTTTTCTGGAGGCACCAATTCTTTTAAGAATCAGATTCAGGTTCATGCAACTTGCCTGTTTTTCTAAATGCTTTCGTATAGGCGTGCCTTTTGCTTAAAGTCTAGCCCAAAGATCAAAAGTTTCCTACTGTCAACAGCCACACACGAGCTGAACACATCTAATAGGGTGCATTTAAGCAACTTTCCCCTTGTTAATATTGTATAACAGCGTGCTGCAAGGGGGGAAGGAACAAGCCAAGGAAGATGGAATCAGGAGCTCCCTCCTGGTCTAGAAAGGAAATGATATTACAGCTCTGTATATGAAGAAAGCACACGTTTTTAAGTGGAAAGGAAAAAAATGGTGTGTATTAAACCGTGTGGATTTTCAAGATACTGCCCTTGCGCTGTGGTTGCTTCTTAAGCCTTCACCTAATCATAAATGCAAATAAAGATAAAAGCACTGTACAGGGAAAGGAGGCAGTTATATTCCCGAAGATATTACGGTTATTAAAGCATAAAAAGGCCTTTCAACAATACCCATGAGAGGGGGAGTGGATGCTGTGGTGAGCACTGCTGCTTTCCCTTCCACACGTGGAGCTGCCCAGGAAGAGGTGGAGAGCAGAGCCTGGGCAAACCTCCCTGTTCCCCTGGAGAACGCCCTGATATCTGTATGCGTCTTGGGTCATGAGGGCAAACGGGGTAAGGGAGCCTTGGGAGAGCTGCCGGGGAGCAAAGGGGCCGGCTTGATTTCCTCATAACTTATGAGAGAGGTTTGAACGCTCCGCGCGCTGCTCGTTTGGTCCTGCATGTGGTGATGGTGTCGCCTCACGGAGACGGCCCCTGCGACAAGAGCCAGGTGCTCGAGGGAGGCCCTCGTGGCAGGTCCAGCAGCATTGATTTAATTTAAGGCTTGCACTTGGCTGGCTGTCAAAAATCCTCTTGTATATTCTAAAACATTCGAGTTCATAACCCCACACAAGGGGAGAAAAAGGGGCTACAGGGTATATTTTGCCACTCTGCGTCTGCTGTAACTTCCCATGGAGTTAATGGAAGACGTCTTCCCCAGGTGGAAATGCTTACCAACCTCATTGCAATATATTGGAGCTTCCCCCCACACACACCCTCTGAGCAGGGGAAAAATAGGCCAGTCTTGATTGGGATTAAGCAAAACTGCTTCAAATCCAAGCTGAGAGTATAAGAAATACTTGTCAGCGGGGATATTCAGAGGGCTGATTTTATAATGCTGTATTAATGTAATGGCACAACTGGCAGAAGACAGCCCCCTCATCTGCCTGGAAGTATGCTCTATTTCTTTCTGTTCCCCCCCGTCTTGATTTTAGTCTATGAGAGACTTGTAACTTGCAGAAAGGAACAAAGATGAAAATGGGAAAGGAAGGGAGGAGGGGAGCCACTGATTTGCCATGTAGTAGGTGGCTGCTGCCTTTAGTGTTCCCGTTAGGATCAGTGCTTCCTGCATGGAGGTTGGGCAGGCTCTTGCAAACTATTGTGGTTGCAGTAAACTTGAAACTTCAAGTCAGGATCAATAATAGTTTTAAAGCATTTTCCTTTCTGGTCTTTTCTGGTCTTTTGAGGGTTTCTGTTTTGTTTGTTTATTATTTTTGCTTTTTTTTTTCTCCAGAATTTGTGTACAAATTTTCTAAACTCAGTAATCTTCTTGGTATCTTTTGAAAATCTTCCTGATATACTTAGAACCAAGGCTGAGACCTCAATGATATTAAACCAGAATATAAAGAGAAGGGAAGACAGGCCTTGGATTGGGAAATCTAAATTACCTGTAATTGTTGCAATTATAATGGAAAGCAGAAAAACAGCTTTGGGATGCTAAGTTCTGTGTGGTGACATAGCAGTTTTCTTCCCCAGAAAGGATTGAGACGTAGCCTGATACGAAGGAGAACAAGATGTTATCATAGGTGAAAATGTCTTGCTTTATATCTAACAGGTCAAGTTATCTTCCGACTGAGACGGAATTGTGGCTTATGGACATCTGATGTTGTGATAGGTAAGTTGCTTTTGACATGTCTTATTACGTTGCCGCAACATGACAAATCCTGATCTTGATTATTCTAGCATAAGTGCAGAACAGAGGCATTATTTATTTTGCATTTACACTGGCAGAACTGAAAAGAAAATCTGCTTCCTTCCCCCCTCTCCCTATTGAGACTTCAGAAACAACATTAAACTGTTATTAAGGAATGTTCTACTGAAAAATGATAAGCAGATGGAGATAAAGGAACTAAAAGTAGCTAAATCTACCCTATTGCTGAAATAAGATAGTTGAATTGTGTGAAGAAGGGTGTTTGAGCTTACCTGGGACAGCTCAGAAAATCTGCTCTGGTTGGTGCGTAGTCCCCTGTGCTCTAGGGGTAGTAACTAACCGGATACGGTGATATCCTGAATGAGGCTGAATTTCTCAGTGGCGCTGTTTGTCCTTTCCGGCCTCTTCAGCCAGTTAACCAGATAAGCGGTGAACAACGTACCCAAGTGTGAAGCCACTACCTAGAGGAAAGGCTAAAGGGAGAGTAGAGCTTTGTGCTGCTCGTTGGGCTTTACTGCGCGGGGCCGTTGTTGAGGCCTCAGGCCTGCAGACCTCCTGCCTTTGCGGTCACGAGGCAGTGCTGTGAGCAAGCAGGAGCCTTGCTTACCTGGGGCGTGCGAGCCTGCTCCCATTGCCGAGTAACAGGGAGAAGCATTTTGGAGGATTCAGGGGAGGCTCTAGAAACCCTTCCCTGCAGTAACGGCCGCTGTGGCAGCGATCTGCGAGTGCCTTGTGGCTGCCCTGTACTTCTTGTGCCATCCAAGCAGGTGCGTTGTGGAGAGTTGGATTTAATTTGATATGGGTTGATCTGGCCAAGGCTGGATTGAACCTTGCAGTATGGGTTCAGGAAATAATACAAAGAGGTGGAAAAGATGGATAGCTTTTTGTTTGGCATTTGAGGAGACTGCTTAATGATGTGAGTTTTCAAGTTCCAGGGTAACTTCTTCAGTGATCTAGGCAAGACATGTATTCCTGGCAGAACTTTTGAGTACTGCTTACAACACATGTTGTTGACTGCATCCTATATTTATCATTAGAATTGAAGAACAAAGGTAGGGAAAACTGTCAGTGCTTTCTGGTATGAACGTGATGATAAATCTAAGTCCAGTGACGCTTCAGAGTTTTCTTCTTGTGAAGCTGCATAGGAGAGGGTTTAATTCCATTCAATCCCTTTTGCTACGTGTGCTTCCTGCCTCTGTGTGTGTATATGTGTGTTCTCTAAATTACATCAGCTGCTTGTTTTGGCCCAGACCGGTAAATGCAAACTGCTGTCACTAGCCCAGCTCTGGGGTGGTGAACAACTAACAACCAATTTAACAGGAGTGAGTGTAATTCATGTAATAATGTTTTTGGCACAAGAGCAATTTGCCATTCTGGTCATGGTATCACATGCGGCTTGAATAGCTTCTAAAATGCTGCTGTATTTATAGTTAAGGCACTCATCCTTTGCTTGCCAAAATAAATCTCAGTTTTTTGGGTGCATAATACCTCGAGATAAATTATATAGGCAGACACTTAATGTGATCTGATCATGCATTCCTTGAATGAGAGCTGCACTCGCATTGCAGGAGCACACGAGAGAGATGTTGCATGGTTGCGATGTAAAGAGTGGTAACGGTGGGCCAAATGGATATATTTTTCCATTGCTATATTTACTTTTAGTGTGGGTTGAATAAATCCTTGCTTGCTTGTGGAAAGGGAGAAAGCAGTAGTAGTGCCGCAGCAATACGTGCACAGAAATGGTAGGATTCGTCTTATTTTGTAAGCTTATATTTTCAGAGTTGGGCTTCCTCTGTGTGTGTGTATCTTTTCTACATCATAAAGCTTGTGGGCGTTTATAAATAAACCTTACTTGAAAGAAGGTGCATTTTAAGGGGACAGTTTTTCCCTTACTGTGTCAGGAGCAACTGTCCAACATTTTGGAAAGTCTGATCTGGAGGAAATGGCTACTGCTTGCGCATTGGGGTGCAGCTGGACGTGCCAGAGAACGGCAGTATGTGACAGCACTTTCTAACTGTGGGGCACACTTACCATTTTTCAGAGAGACATTATTAACACCCTAAAAACAATACAAAAAGTCAGCCGGTGGATTTGATGTGTCGGTAGCTCATTAGGTGGGAGCAAGTTGTGGAGAGATTTTAGACTTGCAAGAGGAATAGCACTTTGTGGGAAAGCAAAGGAAGACATGGGGTGCTTATTAAGGGAAGGAAATTCCAGGAAGTGGAAAATAAGGGACTGAGAAGGAGAGGAGGAATCAAAGACTGAGGTTACAGCGGAAGGTGAAGAGTGAGGAGCTAGTGGGGATGGCGAAGGAGGAGAAACGCAATTAAAAATGAAACGATCTTTTTCCTGCCTCGTGGCATTAGGTTTCCCTTGTTCCTGCCCCTCCGATAGCTGTGGCGCCAGCAGCTCGACTGCTCCATTCCTCCTGCTGTCAGGACGGGGCTGTCGGGTGGCTTGAGCAGAGCGTGAGGGCGACGGAGACGAAATCCCAGACACAGAGGCCCTGATCTCGCAGGTCCTGCAGGGAGGGCGGAGAGGGATCCGCCTGACACGGGAACCTGTGAGGGCTGCCCGTGCGCTGGGGAGCAGGGCCGGGAAGTGGCTGTGGAGGAAATAACGGAGCCTCGGCCAGGCGTAGCTCCAAAGCAGAGGAAAGGTGCTCAGTGAGGTGAACGTTGCAGTTAGCACGCGCTACAGAGGTAAGAATGCAGCGCCAACTCACCTTGGAAAGTCATCTTCAACCATT
>NW_010588828.1:37597-70422 GCF_000705375.1 Tinamus guttatus | reverse complement strand
TCCAATTATTTCCCCATGGAAGGAGCTAAGAGGAGGACAGGAAGGGTGTTGGGGTGTTTTGTTTGTTTTTCCATTGGTAATCGTTTCTGATGGGGGGCTGAACCAGGTGTTTGCAGAGCAAAATGCCCCGGGGAAGTTCATCCATTGCAGTATGGGGACAGCAGGCTGAGGCTGTGCCTCCTCCCCATCTAGGCTTTGGACCCCCTCAGCAACTGCTGTGTTTGTCTGCTGTCTCTTTGTAATGCCCTCATGGAACTACAACACCAACAATGTAAATGCTTGCAATATTTTGAGGCATACTGTTTTGTATCCTTTTGCAGGAAAGAACTGACCTCCCAAACATGGCTACTTTCACAAGAGTAACCTATTTTTCTAGCTTTCATTTCTCAGAAACAGCTGCATTTGTACGTCCGATAACGCAACAGCTTCCACAGTGATATGAATTACTCATTTATTGCTGTATACATTTGAGCAGTTTAGGATAGGCAAGCACCTCTGATCCCGCTTGTTTTCCCCTCGGAGCTGGGAACCCTCAGTTATGTTTACAAGGACTCCCCAGCAGGCTTTCTTATTTACAGACAATAAACTGCCTATTTCTCTCTGTCATGTGGTAACCAAAGGGATGAAAGCAGAGCAATGCCTAGCTGCTGGGGAATAATACAGTGCATATGATTAATAATAAATATGAGGTAAATGTGCAGCTCGTTTTCCCGGTTCTGCTGTCTCATGTGTTGTATGTCTCAGATCAGCTCTCCTGGCTGAGGCTTCTGCTGGAAGTTGGGCTTAATGAGGGTTAAAAAAAAAAAAGAGGATATCAGAATTTGTCCATGTTTCATGAGTAATAACAGGAAAAACCTAATAGGCTGCCACAGGGAGACTGTGGTTGATGCTGACAACCCAGCACCATGGGCACCATAACACAGTCCATGAAGGTGTTTCCAGGTCAAGGACTGATTCTCAGCCTTTGAGGCTGTGTGGCTGAATTGCACAATCCATTAATAACATAAAAATTGTAAATTGCTAAGTAGTACAGTCTGCATTTATTTCAAATATTCCCTTATAATTTAAATTGGAAGCATCTTGTAGGTATTTGCAGTAACCATTAACAAAAGTCAAGCTCTAATATTACCTTTTGCAGAAAATTAAGCAACAGCGTTCTCCCTGTTAATATTTTATCTTAGGAGAAGTCAAAGTGATTTAGCAAAATTAACCTTCTCTCTAAAACTGGAGATTAAATGCATCTTTTAGGTCTATAATTCCAGGATTTCACTGTGCTATGTAGCACCTACTAAAGGTTTTTTGCAGGCTTAGAAATAGCAGTAGTGGCCTTTTATAATTTTGTTTCTGTCTGATGCTGTCATTGGATTGGCTGCGTGTTTCTATGACAGACACAACTCTCCCCCTCCCCCCAACCTTAATTAATCAGCCTTTTAGGTGGCTAATTAGACACGCAGAATTTCCAGAGAGTTGTGATGTTTCATCCCAGCTCTTCATCCCACTGATGTTGCCCAGCTGGCTTCTGTATGCTGAAGGAGTATGTGGCTACAGAGCATAGCTCCTAATAAAATTCAAATTAAATAATCACCTCAATTACAGATTAAAAACTCCGGTTCAACAATTAGACGAAGAGTTTTACTTTGTGGAAAAACCTGCAGTCATGTACCTTCTCCCGCTGACTTCCTAACTGAATTTATTGCTCTCTCATTCAGACAGCATTCAGATTTAACTTGAACTGTGCATTAAATTGCCTGCATTCCCTCAACCCAGAGCAACCTGTATCTATTCCTGGAATATGACATCACGATTATTGAACTCACAGCATTATTCTTGAACCGCTTTCTCTGCAGCTTACGGTAGCACTTCTACATTGGCCGTTTTCAAGGAAAAGCTTTTTCAGCTCAGTTAGTGTTCAGACACCCGAGTCAGTGCAATGTGGAAGGCGCTGGACTGTCTGACACGCTCACTCTAGTTATGGTAACAGGCTTGGAAAAACATACTTTTTTTACAAGTCAGTTATATGAAGTTTAGTAATGGCCAATCTAATGTTTATAAATCAGAATGATACTGTTTTAGTATATAAACAAAAAAAGTGGTGATACTAGGTATGTGTAATATTAGGTAATAATAGTTAAGGTGTGGTTTGTGGCTTTACCTCATGTATCTGTTTGGGCACAGTTGATTTTTTGCATAGTTTTTGAAAATACACAATTGAAATACGTCTGGCAGTAGCAGTAACCGTGTACCAGTAGCCGAACGGAGCAGCCTGGTGTAAAGGCCGTTAAAGCTGAGAAGGCCCGGGCCCTCCACACTGGAACAGGAATCGATTTTGGAGGAATGGGTTATAGAGAGGAAATCTTCCACTGAAACTTCTGAATTGTAGCCCTACTCCACGTTGCTTGCGTGGCAGTGAGCCACCACTTGGCTCTGAAGACACTGAGAATCACTTGGTCCAGGACCAGGGTCAGGAAGCCAAATGTGATTCTAGGCCACCCTGTTTCCCATAAAGGTGATTCTGAAGAAGCTATAGCATTCTGCCAAGCTACTCCCCTGGTTCAGGTCTGGTGACAGCCTTACCTGTTCATTCCTTCTTTCTGTTCCTCTGCAAAAAAAAGCATCTGTTCCTCTGCAAAAAAAGCAGAGGGGAAAAGCAAATGGCACCAGGAAGTGTCAAGTGGTGGGAACAGAGTCTGAAATTCATGCTGCTGCTGCAGGTTATTTGACCTATGGACTTCCCAAGGAAGGGGGCTTTAGCCATGCAACCGCAAGGGGGATATTTAGGAGCTTGCATATTTCTTTATGCTAACAGAGAACCTGAAATTCCATTTCATCATTTTCCAGACCCCAAAGAATATGCAGTCTATTGGATTGTCCAGTATAATGCCATGTGTTTTTTAAAGGTTTCTCAATTTTTCAAAACTTTCTGTGATTTATCTTCCCTGTTACTTAAAGGTTTTGGAAGAGTAAAATGACTGAAACCTATTAAGAAAAAAACTTATTTATGTACCAGCAAAGAAATACAACTTATGGGCCTGAACTAATTGAACTTGGAATTCTGCCCTCTTTGAAACACGTTTGTCATGCCTTTTATGTGGTTGCAACATCTTTGGCGAGAGTGTGGATAGGCTTGCACTCACCACCTTTCCTTGAGCTGTCTGCCATATATATTGCTCTAATCAGCAAGAAACTCCCTCTTCTCAGAAAAGCAGGTAGCCCCTGTGTCCCTCATCACGTTTCATTTACTCCATCAGCTTGAACTACCGGGTAACAGCAGAGCGATCTGGTCTCGGTACGCTGCGCAGGTCTGTGCTCACAGCCTAATGACCACCAGGGTGAGATCAAGTTAATACTAAGCACGCACTTAGGTACTTTGCTAAATGAGCCTAATTTATCAAATGCTATCCTGAGTGACCAGGTCACATCTATTAAAGTCGAGTAACTTCTACTTCACTGTCAAGTGCAAGGTTTTTTGCTGTCTGCTGAAAATGATTGTGCTGTTTTACCTAGGCTTCTGTTCATTACATATATTTTTTAATCATTTATTTTTTGTTGCTAAGGAGTAGAAAGGATTATTTTAGATTTCATATGGTTGGCAGAGAAGAAATATAATGATTTCATTCCAAATGCAGGAAAGATTCTCTTTTCCTGACTCATTTGAAATGTAATTTTGTCTAGCAATTAGATCCTATGAGAGACTGACTGTCTGCGTATATCAAGTTATGGGCATAATCAAGCAGAGTCCACTTTAATTAATCTGATTATTTTGCATTTTGTGGTAGCCTAAAAATGTTTAGCTTCACTGTCATTTATTAAGAATAAACTTCTCTTTTACCTAGGGATGATTGCATAATGTGGAATTATTAATGGTTACTCATAAGAAACTAATCAACTTACAGGCAGCATGGAGTGAGGGAACGAGCACGGAACCAGGAGCTAAATTCTTTCATTAATTTGATGCATGGTCTTAGAAAAAATCACTTAGTGCTCACCTCTGAGTCTCAATTTTCCTTTAGCTAAGTTTTTTTTAAACACAGATATTTATGTGCATATCTGTGAATTTACACGTATATGTAGATAATTAATAATGAAACTGAGGATGCTATTCACATCTTTAATTGATAATCCATTCAGTTGGAAAGAACATTTTCTATCTATAATCTAGTTATATTGTTCGCATCATCAATAATACCCAAGTGAATTTATCCTCACAGAATCTGTGAGAGGTAGAGAAGTGTAGATTTAAGGCTGAGAGGACTATTATGATAATTTAGCCTGATTCCTGTAAAACAGAAGCCAGGGAATTTTCTTTCCCAGGTACTTTTTTGTGCCAAGCCCTTATCTTATTCCCTGTTTCTTAATGGTAGAACTAAAGCTCCAGAAGAACTAGGCCCTGTGTGTGTGTCTTCAGGCCTTTGGATATAAGTGTGAATCAAATTAGAATGAGTCAAATTCAACTTGCCTTTCAGTGCTCGCAGATTTGCTTGTGGTGAACAAGCCTTCACGCCTGTTAAAGGGTCGGCACTCCTCGTGGTTGTGGGAGGTGACGTGGCGTGGAGCAAGGCCGGGAGCCGCCCTCGGCTCTGCTGGAGGCCGCGCTCACCGTTTGGCTGCTAGGCGCCCTGGGGGATAGATAACTCGCATGCCTGTAATGCGAGTGTTTATAAAGTAAAGACTTAAGTGCCAACATAAGCATCGCCTACTTGTATGAGAGCTCCTGTGCTTTTGCTCTAGTCCTGTAATTTTTCAGGCACCAGAAACCTCCCCTCCATTACCTGAAGCTTTGCTGGAGCAGAATTCGCAGCCCTGCAGCTAGAGAAGGCCTTGGTGGTTTGTTATGTGCTGCTTATGCAGCAAATCTACATTGCCAGTCAAAAAGACTGTGAAGTCACAGAATGATTTGAGAAGGAAGGAAGCTCTGGAAATCATCTGGTCCAGCCCTCCCTCCAGACCGCTCAGAGCTGGGCCCATTGCAAAACTGGAGCTAATTTCAGAGTTACATCATGTTATTTGGGGTTGTTGTGTCAAATGTCTTGTGTTTCCTTTTTCCTGACACCTCACAGTGGTCTGATTTCTAACCCTAAAACCCGTGCAAAGCTTCTGAGGGCTTGAGGTTTAGTCATCTTCTCCTCCTTAAACCGAGCAGCACAGTGATACAGCTGTGTCACTTCTGAGAAGATCCTTGCTTTGTACAGTGCCTAACATACGAAAAATATGAGGTACGAAAAATAACCTGTAATGTTTTACCTATGTGTGATTTTCATCTTTCAGGACTATGCCAGCCTAATGGATGTATAGGAAATACGAATTTATCACTTACATAGGTGCTTTGTAGGTTGCTCTGCACCTTCACGTACCCTTTTTTTCCACTTCTGCATTAGGTGTTTTAGAATGCAAGTTTGGTGAGAATTGCTATTTCTCTCCCTTTCCTGGTATACCCTATCATATTTCTTACTCGGAGTTGATCTCTCTGCCAAATTTAAGCTTGAGCTCAAATCCTCCTTAGCAATGGGAGTGCATTAGGTGCACCCCGCGAGTGCAGCTTCTGCTGTGGCTTCATGCAGGAGAAATCCAGTTCACAAGCTCTGATACTGGTCCGAGACATGAACCAGAGCGTACGGGGGACAAACAGGGAGACCTCCGCTTGAGAAGTGCGCTGCTGATCCTGACCAAAGCACTCGTGTAGGCCTGCTCTTAATCTCTTGAGAGACATGGGGTAAGTCCTGAATACTTGCCTGTGAGGTGGTCTTAGGATTGGGTGTGAGGTAGGTGAACATGGCCTGGGTCAGGAGTCATTCCCTAGAGTGACGTTGTTATGAGTGAGATCCAAAACAGGGTCTTGGGGTTTAATATTATTTCAAGTCAGAACTACTGGGAACCTGAGATTTCAGGATGAGTAGGTTGAGTGCAGCAAATAATTCCTCCCTGTAATTGTGGCAGCATCTTGGAATTGAAGTGTGCCGGCAGCTAGCTCACTGTGCAATGGCAGAAATGCTCAGTGGAAGCGTGCGGTAGAAAATCTGCCTTTCCCATTCCGCCTCACCAAGCCCGCTACCACCACACAACGTGTTTTTCCAAACCCTTTCGCTCTGCAAAACTTACAAACTGCTGCCAGGAGCTTTGTCCCAGCAGGCTTCATGCCCCATCGGGCATCTTCTGCTCCCTGCAGCCAGCACAAACACAGGGTGGCCAAGAGCCCGCACCAGGGACCGGGCAGCACCGCAGCTGCACGTGGTTTGCAACGTGCTCCTGCTGCCGAGAAATCCAGGAGTGCCTGGGGCCGGCCGCGGCCGCCGTGACCGCAGGACGCTCACGTGGACCTGCGTCAGCCCTTCGGTAATGCTCAGCTCCCGTTACTGGTAATAAACTTGAGTGTGTTACAGGAATCTTAAATGAAGCGGTGTTTTTTTTTTTTTTCATTTTTCCTTCTGTGATCCCAACAAAAAGACTTTTTAAAATAACTTTTAAGACATGCAGCTATAAGCAGTGTAAGCAGTTTGCAGTCTCAGAAACCTCATTCATTTGCCTGCACTTGCAGTGCTGTGCTTCCAGAGGATGTGCTGCCGCCTCGGGTGTGAAAATGCAGGTGTACTCCCTGCTTTTAGAGCATAAAGCTGGCTGCAGTCTGCAACTGCAAGAATATAGAGGAACATAGGAGATGAACTAATGTTATTGAATATTTAATGGTTTAGAAAGTGGATGAAATAAAAATTGTCAGTGCATGCATTTTTTCTGAGCTGAGGTGTTCCAAGTTGTTTGATTTTGGTCTGATTCAAAAACATTGAAGAATTTAATAGTGTATTAATCTGTTTGAATGGACGTACTACTTTCCTTCCACAGACATGCACTTGGGCTTTATGTGGTTGCATTCAGTGAGATGTTTGGGAATTGTCTGTTGCTTGTGTTGGAAAGAAAAGGTTTAGTACTTTGAGAGCTCTTAGGACAATAATTCTCATCTAATACAATGCCCTCGTTAGTGGCAACATTCTTGTAAGTATCCTCCATGAAATCAATGTAATACACTATTTGTTCAAACACTTTAATGCAGCTATTTAATCTTTGGGGCTTGACTTGTGACCCCTCGTAATAACCTTATGTGATGCCGTTAGACTTTTTCAAAGTATGCAGTGAACCACACCATCCTTTTTATGCTTGCACCAAATCTGGTGTTACATTTACATGTGGCATATGGGAAGATGGTACCAATTTTCTTGATAATGAAATCATGGCATAAATATTCAAAAAAAAATTTTTTAAGGAGGCACTGAATAATCAAGGATTTCTGCTTCTTCAGGAGTAGCAGGGGAAAAAAAAAAAAAAAAAAAAAAAAAAAAACAGACCTTTCTATGAAATTAGTTGCATCTCACCTCTGCTAAATGCTACACACTGAAAGGAAATGAGCATTACCAAAACCAAAAGCAACACTTTTCCCACCTCTTATGTAAGCTTCATCTAGTACAAGATTCCCTGAGGTGCTGTGTCAAAATAGAAAGGGGTGAAGGCAGAGCTTCCAATTAGATGGTGAAGCTGCAGCTGAAAATGGAAGCAGTGACACAAAGTTTCTTTTTAAGATGCCTGTTTCTAATATCATGTGAGTTTGAATCCCTGCAGAATTGAAAGACTTGTGGCCTTTGAAGCAGGATTAGTCTGGGTGTTTCATTTGCTTCTGGTTTACAGCAGCGTAGCCCATTTCTGTCTGCCTGGGCAGTGTGTGTGGTTCGGCAAGGGTAGTGTCTGAACAGGTTATCATTCTGTGTGAGGGTCTGTCATCCAAAATTCCCTCCGAGTGTGGAAGCCTAATTTGTACATTACATACACACAAATAAAGTGGGGGTCTCTGCCTGTGAATCGGGAAAGAACATGGTATTTGGAAACGGACCCCATTTCTAATTTAGTGCGTCATTTTGCCTATCGTTGTTTAAAGCCTGGCTTTCAAAGGCAACGAGACATAGTAGGAGGCTGAATGTACGTGTGAGTCTTCCTTTCAGTGGCTTTTAAACTAACTGTAGCCAAATGTGACAGGGGCTAGAATTCTTGAAGATTGCTGGGAGTTTTGTAAGAGTTTGCAGCCAGGCGGTATTTGTGAGCTCACTGAGTGAAAAACAACTCAAAGATCAGTCCAGATCAGGCATTAGGGAATGCACACACTCACCTTTGAGATATCAGTGTTCATCAGCTCTGATGTCCATGGTGTTATTTGCATTCAGTGCATTTTTCTCCTTGGTTTTGCAGGGAAACTATTGGCTTGACATCCCTGCTGTGTGTATCTTTCTATACATACATACATATCTATAGGGCTGCACACACATGTGCAACCTAAACATAGTTCCCTGGATGATGACAACATTTATTGCACCTTCTTTCATTTAAGTACCAAAAAGTTGTTTTCCCCTATTGGAGGCTTGACTGAACAGCGTAGTCATCTGTAAGGCTTTCAGTTGCTTTGGCTTGATTAACTGTTGTGCTGTAGAAGTGTTTCTTTTTTGTGCTTCCACCTACGTTGCAATCTTAGAGGAATCAGCTCCACACTGTGTGGGTGCTTGAAGTTGAAAGGCAATTGATAATCTCAAAGAATATGGTCTGCACTCTGTTAAAGCAGTCTGATACAACAGCAGGCTATTGCAGCCTGTTGAGGTTAATGCACTTTTGGGGAGAGACCGTTGCTGTTGGTTAGCAGCATTTGTAACAACGTTCTGAATTTCCGTTCTGGATGAGGAACCTGAAGAAGTGTCCCCCAAACCTTTGATGTGAACTGTCATGGCGTATATCGGGGTGAAGAGAATTACGCAAGGGCTTCTCTGCTTCCGTGTTTGCCTGGTGGAAGGGACTGGCTGCCAGGATGCGTTTGCAGCCTGAAGGAAGGGCCCTTGAGATGGGGTGGAGGCTGAAGGCCAGACCAAGCGGAGGCCCCTGTGCAGGACACGCAGGTGCGTAACACGCTGCCAAGATAACGACCAGGGCAAGAATCACGTCCTTCTCCTCTAGACTCACGAGATCTCACATTGGACCGGCCTGGATGCATCACACCCAAGGGCTGCAAGCGCGGCTTGGGGCTCGCAGTGGGGACAGGCCTCTGTGACCGAGGTTTTGGCAGCCCGCTGCAGCAGCAGTCCCGTGTCAGATAGTTTTTCAATGATTATTTTGAAAGAAAACTATCGCCGTTATTTCTAACTGATTTTAACTGCCATAATTTCTTACCTAGATCATTAAAAGAAGTGATGCTGCCCAGATGTTCTGGCATTTTCTAAGAATGCCAATAATTTACTTTTGGGAGCTGTAAGACTATTATGCCAAGTGTGGGAAGAGAAAAGTTCTGGCATAAAAAAAATGGAGTCCAAATTTGCTCTTTTTTATTTTGCAAATTCGAGCTTGTTGTCTTTTGTGTATGAGAGTTGAGAAGTGGTGTGAAAAAAATCAGATGTGACAGAACATCGTGCTATTTATGCCATACTATTTTTACACTAGGATGTAAAACGGTTTAAACATCCAGCCTTTTTTTTTTGTAAGATATATGTAATAAAACCTTTTGTGTGTACATACACCCATGCTATTATTTTCATAGTAGAGAATGGAAAATAAAACATTAGTGCTCTGGTTTGCAGAAAGACCTGAAGGTTGTCACATTACAAGTGACTTTGAGGCCTTTTCTTTTACTAGTGTTACCTCATCCCTGATTTATACTTAAGGTGGGTGCTTTCGAAGCACGAAAAGCAAGGATGGGTCATGTGGATCATTTATACATTAAATGATACATGGTTTTGATATTGTTTGGCTTTCTCTAGTAAATGATTTAAGAAGTGAGTAAACTCTAGTAATTTGGGTGCTCCTGCAATAACAGGAAAGTGTTTTTGTCAGCTTTTAACAGCATAATTTAAAATAAACTCAGATGAGAAGGTTGCCTAAGAGGAATAAACATGGGTAGATTTTGACCTGTGCGTTAGCCACTGAATTTAGTTCTCACGATGTGTCTCATAGTTGTCTCAATCACCACAATTGGACAGATGACCTGTACAGCATTAAACCACTGTAAAAACATCCCAAGAAGTGAAAATTATGAGACACCAATCTGGGGGAGGAGGGGAAGCGTTAGGATTACCCGGGAAGGTCTAGTGTGTGTCCAAACACGGAGCAGCTGGGGTTGTGTTGCGGGGCTTGCAACACCTTGAAAGGTGCCGGAGGGCACGGCGACCTCCGCTGCTGTGAACACTGCAGCTGGTTCTGGCGTGTGTCCTTCTGATGAGAACGCAAGCAACAACAGAAAAACGTACTGAGTTTGTTTTTTAATTGCTTTTCAGGTTGAACAAGGTGACATTTACGTTGGTGCCCTTGTGTTAGTGAGGACTGAATGTGGCTTCCATTAACTTTGCTCCCAAATAGAAGCTGAAATGTTTTATTTACTTCCCCTACGTGTTTTATCTGTTAAGTTCACAGGCATGGCTCCTCTGTGCTTGTATCCGTGCTTAGGGGTATTGTTTCCCATATGTTTAGCTAAATCCGTCTTACAGAACCAGATATTTCAAGGTCTTCAAAATAATAATGGATGATGTGTCCCATTCTGGTGGAGCAGACATTCGACATCATGAAACACCTTATGGATTCACAAGCTGTAACATGGTCTGAATCACACCGACCCTAAACTCATAGGTCAATTTAACATTAGTGAGTTGTTATTCTTCTGAAAGTACTTTACAAACATAGGGTAGCCTTGGTTTCTACGTGTAGAGCTGTTTCCTTGGTTTGTTGTCGCTGAAAGAAGCTCATCCCAATGGGCTCTCTGGACCTTTTATGTCCTGTAATTGTGGCATTTCCTGTTAACTCAGAATAATTTGTTGGCAGGGATGATCAAGGGCAAGAGGATTTTGAGGTGCTGTGTGAGGTAATCTTTTTATACATGGGAATAAGAAATGGCACCGATAACTTTTTAAATAACTTGAAGCCTGTCTACATTTTGAACAGTTCTGTTCCTTCTTGAAATGCCACATTATATTGTAATGGCCTGAAAATGGCCTGTCATTTTAAGATCCAAATTATGAAGTATCAGTAAGGTTTGGTAATTATCCAGCTTCTTTTAATTTTGTAAGGCTGTATCCTAATTTTTTCACTAATTTGTTGTCTAATTTTCTGTCGTTTCTGCTTTCTTCCACCTTAGAGTACAGTGTGTGTCACAATTCAGCTTAGCCTGGGAATGACTCTTCCCAAAGAAGGGAATCTTGGGCATCTAATTCCTGTAAAAGAAGCTGATGGTCATAAAAGCCTAAATGCAACACTTGTTCCTCCAGTTAAGGATGCGTCGCTATCCCTGTCCAGTCGTTAGGCTGTTACATACAAGATGTCCCAGACACCTTCATTTCAGTACTAGCTAGACGGGTAGTTCTTACAGCCTTCAAGATTCCCATTTCACTTCTCTTAACATCTGTGGCGGGTCCTTCCCAGGAGCACAGGAGGTTTGTTTGGGAGCTCTCTCGTCCTGTGAACACAACTGTAAAGCGAAAAAAACTCGTCGGCTCTGCTGAGGTGAAGGATAGGGCTCGTTGCCTTGAGTCGGAGCTATTTGCATCATTTGTGCTGGTCACCTCGTAATTTGGCCAGCAAAAAGTAGGGACATGTTTGTGAGCAGGATGAAAAGAAATGAATACCAAATACGTGTGAATTATCCTGTAATCTGTCACGTTTGTTTATGATAATACGTTGGCCTCATTTTCAGATGACTGTAGTAGTGGCCTTTCATAATAAGGCCTGTAGTGAAGGGAAAAAGCTATTTTTATGTTCTTTATTTTGATGAATCAAGTGTTGCCTCGATGACGAGTTCCTTCTGCAACTGTCTGTCTCTGAAAAATGACAGGAGGAGGAAGCGCTGTTGTGTTGTGCTCTTTCTTGTTTGTTTTTGTTTTGAAAAATAAAACATTGCCACTGTTTTGATTTTTTTTTTCTTTGACTGCCTCCGTTGCTTCCTCCCCTTCTGTGCTTCTACTTGAAACGCAATATTGCATTTACCTGGTGGCAGCGAAGCACAAGCTGCTCTCTGCTGTCAAGTAGGAAGCCTCCGTTTGGGCTTGATGTGGACATGACAGTGGCTTCCTCAGTGTCAGATGGGAAAGTGGAGCGGGAGGCAACTGAGGAGCTATTGCGTAGGAGTCTGCTTCGGACTGCATGAAAAATGAAAATCATGTGAGACATCGCATAGATCTTTCGTTACATCTTAGAAAGCAAGGGGAGACAAATCTTTTTTTCTTTTTCTTTGTTTTTCCTACTCTTTAGCTGACAAAGAGATTCCACTAAAAGTACTTTGTAAAAGTTAAGTAGCATGAAGTAGATTTTTATCCTTGGTGTTAGGTAATGGACATTACATCTTGCCCCAGTGGAACTACCCAGAAACTATGGGTCAGGAAAAAAATGCCATTGTCAGCTTGTGGCCTGGGGAGAACAGAGAGTTGCAAGAGGCAGATTTTCTCTTTGATGCAAGTAGAAACATTGGTAGGAGCAAGTAACACTTGTTTGTCATATACCTATCCATCTTTTTAAACACGTCTCTTCTAAGGAAAGACAGAAATCCCTAGAGAATTCAAAGGATTGCATTGCAGTACAGGTTGTCTCCTGATTCATTAGAAGGATTTAAAAACGGCTCCATCTTTGCTTGCTTTCTTTCCGGAGGTGAGTGCACTGGGTGCTGATACTCCGTGTGAGGAGGAGCGCGCGATGAGGGTGCGCGGCTCGCGGGCTCGCCGTGCCTGAGGCACCACGACTGCTGCGGCCCCACGGCCCGCGGGCCTCACAGGGTTCTAGCTAATAATCTATCTTTATGTAAAAACACCTTTTTTTTTTTTTTTGCCCTTTTTTTTTTTACTATCCTGATAAAACGACTGTATGGATCCTGTTTGTGAGAGTTCTAGGACTCCTTGCACCCTGATACCTTAAAGACACCCATATATTACTCTTCCTTCTCAATGCTAAGCGCTTTATACCCTTTTGCTTATACTTAAATGGTAACCTGTGCCTGTAGACGTGAGCTAATACCACAAAGGTACAGGTGCCATTATTTTTTTTCAATCATTTATTTTCACTGAAATCCTTTTGTCTTGAGGCACAGCAGCTGTTCAGTTCATATTCTCAGGAGAACAGTGGGAGCCCCTCAGAAGAGGGATCTGTGTGTTCCCAGGTGCCGTTCCATGAATGACTTGTGGTTTTGTCAGTCCACTCGCACTGCTACGCTCTGTCTGCAGGGTGCCAGAAATGGCTTCAATGGTGTTTTTAGCTAAGCAGCACTGAAGGCCGTGTAAAGTGTCGTAGCTCAAGCCATGGCTCTTGTTACTGTGTGGAAAGTTACTGCTGTTAACTTGCGTTTATGCGGTTTTCGAGGAGACTGCTCGTTCTGAAACAGTACATTTAATACAGCTTGATCCTCTCACAGCCAGGGCTTGGGTGAAGCGCGGCAATGCCAGCGCCCTGGCACGTCAGGGTGATGTGATTCCACTTCCCCTCGCTTTGTTCAAACACGTAGCAAGGGTGGTGTGTGTAGCAGGTCCACAGTTCTCACATCCAGGTGGCACGAAGCATGAACAGAAGTAGTGTTTGCTCTGTGGATTACATATAGATTTTGTTTGAACTGGTCGAACAGTAAATGATGCTTCTGTACTTTGAAAGCAGAGCTTAAATTACAGAGGCAGAAATAAATCTTTGACATTAGTTTTGTATCAAGTAATTATGGGACGGCGTTAAAATGTTAAAAATTAGAAAGGAATAGTGACATTCAAAATGATAGTTGCTAACAGATCTTATATTCACAGTAAAATTATTGTCAAGAGAAGAGCTTTGCAGGAACACTGTCTAAAGCAGGCCTAGAAACAATTATATTTTGCTCCGTGAGCTCCCAGAGGGAAAGGAAAAAAAAAAAAAAAGAAATAGTGACTGTTAATAAAAATAAAGAATTTTGCAATGCTATTGAGGAATCAGAGCTTTTTATCCAGAAGGCGACCAGATATCAGAAAGGATTCTGTGTTTTGTGTTGACAGAGCCATTTCCTGGAGCTTTGTGCTCCTCATATGGGCATAAAAGAAGTCATAGGTGGGCAGTGGTAGAGAGGGCAGCCTGTTTAATACAGCCAAGGAGGAGGCAGGGGGTGTGATAGTCCCCAGCATCCTGAATAAGGAGCCTTCGTTACATTCATCGTAACTGAGCCCTGTCCCTTCGCGCTCCGGGGTGCCATGGTCTGAATGGGTCTGTCACACAAGGAGACATGAGGTTGCAGCTCGCAGGTTTCCTTCCTCAAGTGCAAGGAGGTTTATGAATACGGTGATTCACAACGTGCTTTATTGGAAACATTAGGCAGAAAAACAGCAAATTCGTGTCCCTGTCTACAAAAGCCATTAGAAACTGGTTCTCTAGGGACCAGTGGAAAACAAACAGGCAAATAAAAGCAGAAAATGCAGGAAAGGTCTCTGAAAAGCAGAGGGCGGTAAGGTGCAGATGCACTCACTTAATATATGCCATGTGCAGTGAAAGTGAAAATATTTGGAATCCGTTTGCCTTCATGAGAAAAGCCTGAGATGTGAATAATGCTGACCCCGTTCTTGCAGCAGTTAATCTGCTCCTGCGCCTGGCAGGAACCCGGGAGCGGGAAAGCTTCCTCGGGGGCGGGCAGAGCCGTGGGGAGAGCGTGCGAGTCCCAGAGAATTGTATGGGATCCTGCAGGGAGTCTGAGTTGTGTCCGTGTAAGGATGGTTACGTAGGGAATTGCCATGTTATCACTTTAAACAAGGACATTTCTGGAAAACAAAATCAAAAACATTTAGTGAGCACTGAATGGGCAGAAGATGCATCAAGGGGAACCCATGGCAGTGCAAGTGACCTGGTAAAAAAGTATTGGATCCATTATGGAAGGAAGTAGCAAGGGAAAACCAAACAAACAAAACTTGGAAGGAGCATACATTTTTAATACTGCTTGAAAAAACAAGTTTGTCACCATGATCCTCATTTTAGAAAATATCTAGTCCAATTTACTCAGTCCTATGGTGGCAGAAAAATGATTTATTTTAAAAGTTCTGCGTGTGTGTGTTTTGCCCCGATCAGGAGTGGACTCCAGCACCGTTATAAATGCTTTCTAGAATGGGAGCCAAGTACCCACGGATGGATTCTGACAACCTCCTCTCTGCTCTGGTCCTGCTCCGCTGACGGCTTCGTGATGCTGTTTGAAGGTGGCTACCTAGATAGCTCTCAGAGGTCTTCGAAAGGGGAGCAGTTTCCTTCTTGCTCTGGAAGGAGTAGGAAGGGTTTGAATTTGCTGAAAACCTGAAGAACGTAGAAGCTTTAAGGAAATCTTGTGGGAAATAGATAATAAGAAACTGGAATTAAGTAGAATACAATGAAGCTAAAATGAATGAAGCTGCTTTTTCCCCAACCAGTTAAAACAGCTGATTGAGGAAAAAGCAAACAAGTAGAGCAAGTACTGCTATCCAAGTGCATGAAACCTTACTTTATCATGATAGAAGTTATCACCAGCTCAATTTGGGTTTAGCTGTGCTTTAACATAACAGAAATGGGATATGCAGGACTGACTTTTTAGAGATCACCTTTTAGAAGTCCTAGAAGATCTAAGTAAGAGCCTGTACCTTACAGCGTCGTAAAACCAATGTGAAACCTCAAGTCCTAAAAAATACTCTTTGCTACTAGCAGGCAGATATTGGTGGTGATGATCCAAACATAAAACCCTAGGACAAATTTAAAATATCTGCTCTTACATAGGAATGCTTGGAACCAACCTGGAGCTAGACTGTTAAAAGCTTATTCATACTGAAAGGACTTGAGGCAAAGGGTTTCATGAGCACCCTTTGAGCTCCTCACGCAGTTATCTGAGTTAAGCAGTTCGAATATCCTTTCTTCCTCAGTGCCTCTTGTATACAGCAGTTAAAAAAGAAAATGTCAATAAGCCTAGTTACGACAAAAGAATTAGCCTGGTAAGCTGTGGTGCTTGCAGGGAATGATTTTTTTCCTTATCCTGTTAAATTGTTGAAATATTCAGCCACTATTTCCTGGAGAATGTTAAGGGTAATTGTTAGCAGAAACAAAGCCTCAGTATTAAAGATAAAAAGTTGCCAGAGGTATAACTAATAATTTATCTTTTTTCCTCCTTATTAGCTAGTCTGCTGTAAGAAAAATTACCTACACTTTAATTTCTTTTTATTGTAGTGCACTTTTTATACATCTTTTTCATCACAGATATGGATGAATTTATTGTGTTGATATATCGAATATATCAACCTATATACCTATGTCTTTATTTTGACCTGGGGTCGACCAAGTATTTTGTCATTTTTTAAAATACTGGTCTGGAATAGCCATATTAACAAAATGTGGCTCACCATTTCTGGTTCTCTTTAGGAAAATCTCTTGTTCTGCTACAGTGACACTGTTCTTGACCCAGCTGTCAAGAGCACCAAATTGCTATGGACTGTGTTCTTGGAAGAATGATTAGCACAGAAAGCAGCTCCTTAGGGTGACGCAGCAGGTGACGGAACAGAGCATTTTTGGCGGAGAATGTGAAAGTCAGCAGCGTGCCCTGGCTGCGCGGCAGACTGACAACATACTGGGCTTCATTAACTGGGCTGTGGTTAAATCAAGGGAAATAATCATATTCTTTCTCTTTTCATATTCATTAGCTGCTTCTAGAATATTTTGTCCAGTTTTGGGTTCCTAATACAAGATAAACTTTTCAGTAACCTGGTCTGACTTCATGGCTAACCCTCCATTGAACAAGAGGTTGGATTTGCCATCTCCTAAGCTCCACTCTGACCTGAATGTGAAATAAAACTGCCTGCAGATTTTTTCTAAGATCTCCCATGGGCCACTTCTTGGCAATTGAGAGATCCCCTATCTGTTGTGTTATTGCCATGTTTAAAATAGAATAAAAATGTAGACAGTTAAATGGATCTTTAAAATGCTTCCCTGAACAAGGACCGTCTCGGGATGGCCTATTAAACCTTGGAACTGGGTTACGCTGGAGGAAACGGGCCACGCATTTCCTGTCATCTTCTGAGAGCAATTTAGGCAGAAGTTGATAACCTGGTCTGACTTCATGGCTAACCCTCCATTGAACAAGAGGTTGGATTTGCCATCTCCTAAGCTCCACTCTGACCTGAATGTGAAATAAAACTGCCTGCAGATTTTTTCTAAGATCTCCCATGGGCCACTTCTTGGCAATTGAGAGATCCCCTATCTGTTGTGTTATTGCCATGTTTAAAATAGAGTAAAAATGTAGACAGTTAAATGGATCTTTAAAATGCTTCCCTGAACAAGGACCGTCTCGGGATGGCCTATTAAACCTTGAAACTGGATTACACTGGAGAAAACGGGCCACACGTTTCCTGTTGTCTTCTGAGAGCAATTTAGGCAGAAGCTGACGAAGTTTGGGCCTAGCTCGTCTTCCTTGCTGGGTTCCCGGCCCTTCTGGGCCAGCAAGGGGAGAAGGCACAGCAATGTGCAGCAGGAACGTGCTGTAATCCTCACGGCGATCCAAGGGCTGCTGAATGTGGCCAGTTCTGAACTGCTTGGGGTGTGATTAACCACAGCACATCTGCTGGTCTGGGGACCACGTAAATGCACAGGTGACTCCTAACAGGGTCACCAAAGTCAGTAACCGAAGTGAGGAACTCGGAGGTACACAGTGAGGTTAAGTGTTTGGGAGGAAGCGATCAACTGACTGTCATCCCCCCCCAACCGCAGAGAGTGCAGCGCTATGTGGAAGACTGTCTGCCTTGGACAGCTTTGCTGCTCATTAAAGAAGGCTCCATGCTCCAGGCATCCACTTCGGGTAGTTTTCCATAATATCCTGCTGTTGCTTACAGCTCTGCTTTGCTCTAGCATTTGCTGTTTTGATGACTGCATCTTTATGATCACCTTTTTCAAACTTCTTGTTTTTTTGGATTGAGGTAATTTACGAGGGAAAAAAATGTGGCATTTGCATCCTATTAAGAAATACTCTGAATCCATTTTTGTGGCTGGTAACAATGGTGACAATCATTTTCATTTGCACATAAATTCATTCCATATGCAGAGACAGGTGAAGAACTGTAATTCCATTACTAAATTGTGGTCATTTCAAAGGGTCAAAATAAGCAGCTGTTTAATAACCTTGCTCTTGCAGAAAGTGATGTGAAAAGTTTGAGTGGGAGAGATTAGGAGTATTTCCTTTTGAATACATCTTAATAAGGAAAAATAATCTCTCACAGAATAATGGCTTTTCAGCATCCCAAGGCAGTCATGTTTCAATCCAAGTTAAATATAAAAATGCCACTTTGGGGTAATCTTTCCACTGTATAATATTTTCGGGAGGTATGAATGTATCTATCTTGGAAGATAAGTCACTCACCCAGCTCAGATAGCCTGGCTATTTTGTGTAGTGCCTCCATTTATGTGTCTGAGGATTTGGAGGACCTAAGTGCCAGAGCAGACATCAAGAGGACTTATTTAATCATAATCTTTGCTTAAAGAGTTAAAAATAGATAATAAATTGGAAGGCTTATTTGTCTAGGCATTGGAAAACTATTCTCCAGAATGATATTTTAAAGAATCTGCTATACATGGAATGCCGCTTCATTTCATCTGCTGAAGGGTTTAGTGAAAGGATTGCTGGAGGGGCAAGACTGGAAGCCTAGTTTTGTCCTTGACAGGCATGGAAAAGGACCATCGTTCACCCTAGCAGTCAGGGGTACCTCCAGTCTTCCTTGAACCAACTCAAGGCTTCGGAGTGGAGGGCAGCTTTCCTGTTGAGACTTGATTATGAACTTGAAGTACAGTGCCCTAAACTTAAGAAAACCACCTATCAAACCACAGAGACTCCCAGGATTCTTGCAAGATGACTTGTCTGCTAATGAGCGTCATGTCACAGAACTGTGCTGATGCAGGTTGTATGGTTAAAGTGAAAGATAAACAGGTGATTTTACTTCCCTTGCTGCAGGAGAGAAGCCTGGGCAGTTTTGCTGCTCACAGCAATTGCATTGTCCCAGCAGAATCACGGATTATTTGACTTGATTTTATTTTTTACTTTAATTTCCTGAAGATCTAGGGAAGTTCCTGGTCCAGGAGATCAGCTGTCTCTAGCTGGCCGAGGTCAGCTCTGTTTAGCCTTGGTGCTAATGGTTTACTAGCTGGCTGGTTTAGGGAGCACCATCTGACTGTGACACTAAGGTAAGCCACGTAAATGGTATAATCTCAGGATAAGTGGCAGTTTCTGTACATGAATGTGTGTAGGTGTGTGTGTATATAGCTGTATATATAATCCATCCTCACTTTGGATTTTATGTAGTTGCAGAATTCCTCAGGGTGCTTCATCTACGTCTCGTTTTGTCACTTACTCTTCTTCCTTTCCTCTGAGAAAAGACTATCCCTTTCTCTTGATACAGAGCTAGATTTTAGGCACTTACACGGCTCTTAAGCTTCAGTTTGGCTCTAACTGCTTATGACACCTCGATTTTTCGATCTAGTATTTCAGAACAAGGCGGCTTTGGAGCCAGAGCCAACGGTAAGAAGCTGTACATGAACAGCAGCAGCTGGGCAAACGCGGCTGCCGCTTTTCACAGTTTTCAGAAGCAGAGCACTCACAGCTGCTCCTGCACGCATCGTATTTCTGGTTCAGGGTGCACCTCCGGGCTAGGGAAGGCGCTTCAGGACATGCCCCATATGCAGTGTTCAAGTGCTGTGAACTCTGCCAGGCCAAAACTGCTCCAGAGGCTGAAGAGAGCCGGGCAAGGGCCGTGTTTGGAGAGCAGGGGCTGCTTTCACATTCCATCTGCTTTTGGAGTAACTTTGCTCAAAGAGAGTACTATGTGCAGTTTTGTGTTCTTACTCTCACATATAAAAACATTTTTTTTTGATGTTCCCCACAGGTTTATTTTTTACAGCTTAAGCTGTTTTAGACAAACTGTCAGCTTAATAGAGTGATTCTTGTCTCTGCTGTGCTCTTTTTAGGTGTACACCATAGCTGGTTGCAAACGGAGAGCAGAGGAGAGGCTGAAGGGCCTGACCCTGCACTGGTGTTAGTCGTGTGACTCCACTGAGCCTCCATGGAGTCGTGCTGAATTTCCCCCAGGGAGGATATGGCACTTGAGGATTTTGTGCAGTTACTGTTCCTGGGGGAAAAAAAAAAAGAAAAAAAAAAGGAAAGAGGTAGACCAGTAGCCAAGGCAAGGAGGAAATCTTTACAGCTAGTTTTCATCCTACACTTTTTCTGATGGCATATTTATATGGATTCAGAATGTGGTTAGAGAAGTTAACTGGAAGAAGAGGATTGGGGGTTAGTAGATACAAGATAGTCAATCTGGCTCAGAAAGTCTGCACTGCTAACTGTTGGATCCTGGGAGGAGTGTGCTTGTCCTATTCGTATGGGGGTTCTTTTAGGTTCCTGGCAGAGATAGCAGGCACATGCATTGTGACTTCGTTTGACTTCAGTATGAGTATTTGTGAAACTGCTATGAATGCCAACTATAGCAGAGCTGAGCCTATTGCAGGTTACATGGAGTTGCTCTTCAGCCGTGTGTAGCAATGGATAGATGCAGTTAGAGCATTTGGAGGAAGCAGTGTGCCAGGAGAAGTAAGTTAATCATTGCCTTCACTGAAATACCTTTCCTGAATTTTCGTAAGAGAAAGTTACCTGGAGTATCCACAGGCAAGTTTCCAGAAATGGCACTTGTCAGATTGGGATGTCCAGAGAGCACTCAGGCACTGTGCTTTCTTCCTCTCAAGTTTTGAGGGCTGATATTTATCCTTCCTGGTAAACGCCCAGGGAGCCCGTTAACATAAAACCATATATACTCTTTATTGGGGGTCAAATAACAGCAGAAGCAGGATGGGCGTTTTTCACTGCAAAATCAGAATCTGCAATTCAACAAAGCTTTCCCAGAAGAAGGTTTGGAGTAGATGAACTTCCTTCAAGTCACAGTCTAGTTTCCAGTTTTCTTCACAAGCCAGATACTGTGTCTTCATAAATGGGTGCAGAGATCTATCAAGCAGGCAGAGCTGAGGTTGACCTCCTTTTTGCAGCCTTTGTTCTCTGGAAGAAGGGAGCTAAAATTTGTAAGATCCCCAACTAAATCCTTGTTGAACCCCCCCAGAATTCCTGCTTAAGTGGAAGCATTAGTGCTTTGGGGCTTGAAGCCAGGAATTCAGGTCAGGTTTCCAAGATCTGGCTCCTCTGTAGACCAGATATCTTATCCTAAGTTTGGGAGCAATTGGCTTGCTGTGCTGCCCAGCTCACTTGGACAGACAAAAGTCAATCTTTCCTGCTAACTGGAGTTGACATTTCTGAACTACAGGACATCTGTTGGGAAATAACATGGTTAAAACTCCTAGAAATCTTCAGAATTCCTGCATTGTCAGCAGTTTAAAAAGAGTTTTCTTCTCATTTGGAACAAGTCCAAATACGGCACTTCTCGCTAGCAGAAGTTCTCTTGTTTGTCTTTCCTTAACTGTGACTGAGCTTTGGTGTTTCTTCTTCTCATTTGGAACAAGTCCAAATACTGAAATATGGCACTTCTCACTAGCAGAAGATCTCTTGTTTGTCTTTCATTAACTGTGACTGAGCTTTGGTGTTTCGCTGGGTGCCAGAATAGTAGTTTGGGATAATGCTTCTAGGGGAAGAGAGAAAATGTGTGTCCTTGAGTGGATAACGGATTATTTCCATTCCCAAACCTAATAGGAAATGAAAAACAAATGGAGTGGCGTTTAAATAGACTGCCACGAGGGGAACTAAAATAGCAGTCTGTATATGTCTAAACAAGTGGTATAAATCTAATAAGATGGATCTGAAATGCATGACTTTGAATGAACACATGGATGTATTAATAGGGCATATCAAAACTTTGCGGAAATGATGACAGTAGAGGAGATACAGATATAAATTTAAAGAGAGATAAGGTGGGAGAAAATACTATTCATTTAAAGTGTTAAGATTCAAATCATATTAGTCAAGTCACAACTGCCATTCATAACATTAGGATCTGTTTGGATTGAAATTTTGGGCCTGAAAAGATAGATCACAACCCTCAAGCCATCTTTACTAACTGCTTGTCCAGGACAACAAATCGGATGCAATATTTTAAGAGAAGCAGCAAGCATCACTTAACCTTGCTTAGTGGAAGCAAAGGTGGGCTGGGGTGCTCAGAGTACTTAGAATCTGGAGTGTACAGAGGACACCGTTTAGGAAGAAGATGATTTTAATTTCTGCACGTTCCTCACATGAAGTCTGTCTGGGGATTACAGCACTGCCTTCTTTGCTGTAACTTTGCCTTGTTTCTCCTCAGCTCTTAATGTTTGTCACACGGTCTTTTTCAAGGATCCAAATTTCCATTTTCTCATATGCATATCTTAGGAGGCCTGTATTTCTGTAAGGAATTTTTTTCCACAGTTTTTCCCTGTGTGTTCTTCTGTTGGGATTTTTACATCCAGGTGAAATTTAATAATAGTAATTGTGGGAACACAGCACTGCAGTTGGGCAAATCTTCTGTAACTGAAAGAATGAAAAGAGAGGAGGAAGAAAGGAGTCCAAAGGAGTCCGTCAGGATTATTCCAGCAGGAAAGTGATGAAGGCTTTAGAAAAGGAAAGAAAATGAGAAGAAAAGTAGCTTTCTGTAGGCAATTCTGGATAAGGTTTTTTTTTCACCGGTGGTTCTCATCACTCTCCCTTAGCTCCACTTCCTAGATTCTGTTTGGAATCTGGTAACTTCTGTGATCTCGATCTATAGCCCTGCTGGCTGCACAGAAAAGTTTTAAAATGCAGTTTATAGACGCTCAAAACACAGGTGCAATTGCAAAGATTTCTCAATGCATTGATAAAAAGGGAGAGAAGAATTTAACTACTAATTATGAGAAATTAAAATACATGCTTAAAGCAAGACTCAGCTTTTGACTTTCCCAGAGTGAGTTTCACTCATTGCTCCTGAACATTTCAGCTAAAACCAGGAAACCAATGATTCTTTCCCCCTGCCACTAAAAGTTGTTACTTTGCGTTTTAAGTCTGTGTGTGAATAGGCACTAAACTAAGAGAATGAGTCTGAATAACTGATTTGAACTCTAATCTTTACAAGGAAGTTTACAGAGCATTTAAAAATTAATGTGATCAAGGAAATTTTAAACAAAGTTCTCTCTCACTTGCGGAGAACTGAATAGGAAAAAAATATGTTGCTGGAAGGTCCTAGATTTGTATTAGTGTTGTTTTGGGGAACACATGATAGTTATATGGGGTTTTCCTTTGAAAAGGACATATTCTGAAATGAGAAAAAGCAAGACTGGGAAGAATTTCCAAATCTTCATCAGTAAGCAGATTCTTTAATGTAATTATTCATCTACCTGTCACTTGAACGGGCAGAAGCAATGACGCTTTCTGATTTTAGGAACTTACACAAAGCCTGTATTTTTTGTGCTGCATTCTGACTTGAATGTTTAGGCTGACCTTGTTTTGCAAAATCTGATGGTGAAACTGTTCTTGGTATCTGTAGGGGCAAGATTAGGATTGTATCAAGTTCACTGGTAACGTGATGATGGAGGAGTTGTGATTAGAGCTCCTTCCTAGCAGTGGGGACAGGGAGAGCTCCTGCAGCCTTTCCTGAGATATTTAAATAGCAAGTATATTACTTCTTTCAAAGTAGAACTGTAAAGAATCACAACTATTTTTTTTTCGAAAATATGCAGCATCTGTTTGTCTTTTAGAGGTTTATCAAGGTTTGTAACATGAAGTAACACTATGAATGTGTTTTAATTCAACTTTTTTTTAATGAGTAAACAGTGGGTATTTGTTGCACTAAGCATCTGGTTTATCACGAGGGTAATGTCTTCTACTGCTTTTAGATCACTGATCTCTGCATGTTAGTGTCTTCCTGTAGCATTGCAGAAAGTAAATCAGAAATCAGATACTCTTTAACACTGTAATACAACATATCATCACTTCATCAGTTTTCAATTCTGACACTTACTGTAAGCCCCAATTAAATTTCCTGTACTGAAATGGATGATCTTGAAAATGGTCCCATCACTCCGAATTTGAGAATTTTGTATTAGCAGTTGGAGGTCAAGGATAGGCATCATGAAGCACATTAACAAAACGCTAATTGGAGCAAACCTTTCTTCCCTTGCCGTGCCCATAACAGCTTTGTCACCGAGTCATCACCGTGTCGTGAAGTGGGGACATAGCAGGTGTTGGGAACGAGCTGCGTGCCAGCTTTAGGCTTAAACCACAACGGGCCGCTCAACGCGGTGCGGGGAGACTTGGCGCATCCTGAGCTCGAGACGTCCGCGCTGCCCTCGGGACGTGCTGCTCCAGTGGATAAGCTGCGGCGTGTTCAGCACCGTCTGCATCAGGCCCTGCTGGACAAATGAAGGGGACTTTGGAGGCCGGGTCAAGGCAGAGCGTTAGGGCTTCATTCCCTGCCTTGGCATGGAGCGTAGATGGGCTGGAGCTGCAGCTGGCTGCGCGCATCCGTACGCGGGAGAGACCGGCTGGAGCCCGGCCTCGAGTCCCTGCTCAGCCACAAGTGTCAGCTCTTGTATTGGCAGCAGAAGGAAAACGTTGTGCTAGGCTGAGGACTGATGGTGCAGATCGCTTTGGAAAGAATGCTATGGCTTAATGTGGAAAAGGAAACACCTAGGGCAGGGTGACACCCTAAGGAGCGTGGCAAGGAAGAGGTCCCTAGGTCCATGCCCCAAAGTACCGGCCAGCACCGTTACAGGGGCGTTGCACGAGCTGCAACCACAGCAGATGACACCGTCTTGTAGCTCAGAGAGCCCTTGGGGAAATTTGTTAATCTGTTTGGTCCTACTGCAGCTCCTTGGTGGTGCAATTGCAAATTGCCTCCTCTGCACTCTTGCCCCAAGGTCTTCTGCGAGAAATCTTTGATGGGAAACTTTCTGGAATCAGTTTTGATTTCTTTGTGTCTATTAGGAAGCCTGGAACATACATGGTGACTAAGAAGTAAGAACAAAGCTTTCCCAAAGCTCCCAGGGCTCAGCTTTCATCCTCCTTTTGCCTGTAGTTCGGGCACACACTTTGCTTGCAAGCAGCAGCTGGGGTATCAGCCCGAGGCTGGTGTTTGTTCCTCTTTGGGAAGGTAACCAAAAAGAGTGTCCTAGCCCCTGTAAGGAAGATGAATTTAAGAGACTAAGCTACTCTGATGTAAAAATAACTTGTAGGGTGAGGAGGACATGACCTCTGCAGTTCTGTTTTACCTCCAAAGGGAGATATTTCAGTAGGTGTCCCTGATGCATAGCAAAATGTTCGCTGAGTCTGGCTCTTGCTGGGGATGCTGGAGCTTCTTCACCTCTCAGAAGCTGGAAACCCAGTGGCTCATGGTCTTGTGTAAGTGTGGGGCAGGTGAGCAGCAGAACAGGAAGCGTCTTGAATTTTAAATACTCTGCTGTTCATAGAAATTCTGTGGTTCTGTTTATAAATTACGGCTGAGACGCTTGACCTGAACAATACTTTTGTTTCTCAGTGTTTTACTAACAGAGGGAAAAGTATTGTGAGTTTAATGTAAATTGAAAAGCTGTATTTGTTTGCAAGTATTAGTCAGCTTGTGTTTCGAGGAGGCTTCTGTCTGGGCTTTTTCCAAAGACAGAGGTGTTCATGGGAGGCTTCCAGCCCCCTTCTAGACCAAGCCCAGCGACAAGCAAGGGCCAAGCAAAGCAGTCAAATCTTTTGACATTTTCCTAATGCTAAACATGATGTGCATCATGTAAGAAGATTTAAGATCTTTCCATCATACAGAATCAGTGAGGAAATCTGGAGGATTCAAAGGCATATGTTCAACAGCTGAAAATCCTCAATTGTAAAGGCTGGCTATTCTGCTTGCCAAATGTTTCAGTAAATATAATGTGGGAGAAGAGGCTGTTTTGTTTTTGTTTTGTTTGTTTGTTTTTAACTCCCTCCAGGACTGTTAATGAAACTAAAATGTTTTTCTTCATCTTTGTTTAGTTTTTCATTCAGCTAATGAAATAATTGAGAATCAGGCCTTAAATAATTGCTTTATTAATAATGGATGGACACCACCATTAGAAAGGGCTAATCAGCCTGTTAGAGTTTTCTTTAATAATCTGCACACACAATCTTAGCATCGTAGAGACCTCACTTGAAGGGATTTGAAGGGCTGCGGTTTCGTTATTACTGATTCATCTAATGCAGGCAGTAATTTAAACCCACTTTGCAGCTTCTCCCTGCTGCCAGTTGAGGTACAGTGGCTGGATTTTGGGCACGTGTAAGGTCGTGCATTCAGGTGAGTGGGTTCCTTGTGTCCTCCCACCGTGGAGCTGTCCAACCCGCTGGATTGCTCCTCTGCTTTTATCTTAGTCTTCATTTCAGTTTATGTGATCAAGCCATGAGTGGTGCCTGTTGCAACTGAAATGCCGTTGTGTAAGCAAACAGAGACTTGAGTTTTCAAAATAACTTTTTCTATGTGTTCTTGTATTTCTAACTGCCCCTGGCATATATAGCTGTGGTGTCAAAATGCCTCCAAGGGTTTGCATATAGAGCATTAATAAACTTGAGCAGGGCTATACAATGTGGTTGCCGTTCCTGAGGTCCCTGCCCTCCTAAATGCAATTTCAATAAAAATACATGTTGGCGCCAGCCAGTGTAGAAACAGCAAAAGCTGGGCGACTGTATTTAGTGGAAATAGGTGAAAGGGAGGCTCAGGGTGAGGAGAAAAGAGTGGGCTGAAAGGCTGGTAATAGTTGAGGGGTTTGTCTGCACTGTGCTATGTTTGCACCAGAAGTAGAAAAAGAATTTGTCAAGATGTATGCTGCAAATCTGCTCGTACTCCAGTGATTTCCTGCAGTTTGTGCTTGAAAATGCACCCTACAGCTCTGGTAATAAACCTCAGCAATATGAAAACCTCCTTTTATTTATATAAATATGTATACAATATAGGTGTAATCACACACACACATTACTTTGGCCTTTGTCTTGTGGTTCAGCCTTATCTTAGGCTGTACAAGACAGGCTCTTGTTGGAACAGACAGTGGAAACCTTTACATCAAATGTGTAATATATATATAAATACACATGCATATTCATGCTGTGTGTGTATAAAATGTGTATAAAATACAAATATTAACTGTAAAAAATGCTAGTTTACTACATTGTGTTTTGGAAGCTTTTCACAACAATCTCCATGATGTTTGTGTTTGTGGCATTCGTTGCCTATTGGGAAGAAGTTGTTCCCTACAGACGGCTTTGATGACAGAACGGTCTCCTTTAGCTCCTCCAGGTGCCCTATGAAAGGACTGTAGGGTCTCCTAGTGCTGGGATCCTATGGCCAGAAAAGAGAGGGAAGGAAGCACACAAGAAGGTGAATTCACCTGGTGAATGTTTCTACAGTCAGAGCTCCGTCAGCAGTGATATTAATGTGTCCAAAATTATGTGTGATGGGGACCCTTAGAGGAAAATTCCAGATCCAGACCCACCTCTTTCTGCCTAGAGTAAACAGCAGTAAAAAATGCCACATGCCCTCCTGCCAGGACTTCTTCTGCGTCCGTCTCTGCTCTGCTTGCGAGCTCTTCAGATTGCACATTGAAATCATCTCTGCTTTCAGCCTGGCCACACCACTTCTTGTTCTGTCCTCAGTGTCACGTTTAAGGTTTCCTTTCCCCTCCAGTCAGAGCTGGAAATAAAGACCGAATGCTGAAAATCTCAGATTTCCGATACCAAGGGTATTACACAAAAATGCTATTTAGCTATCAGGAGTTATAAACCCATGGGAATAATAGGTTGGTGATTTGCAATTTATCTGCAGGCTCAGATGTTAAGTGCTGGAAAAAACAGTTGGCAGGCTGCAGAAAAAAGGAACAGAATTCACAGGAAAATGTTGGTTTTTTTTTTTACAAAGTTCTCTTGGAGCAAGGCAGTGAGGAAAACCTTTTTGCTTCTTTCACAAAATAATGTTTTTTTCTCATATGAACACTCTGTTTTCATCCTTGTTTTGTGGCTTAATCTGTGTAAGACAGTCTCTTGTTGGAGGAGATAGTGAAAACCTTTAAATCAGAAGGGGGGACCTAATAAGATACAGTGCTATATCTAGTCTTAACTTATTTCTACTTACCCTTTCATTCTTTCTTTCCTTTACAGTTCTTTCTTTTCCTCTACTGGTGCTCCTTCTCCCTTTTTAAAGCATGATAACGGCAAAAGGATTGTTTTTGTGGGCCAAAAAAATAGCTTTTCCATAGTCATTTTCACATCTCACCTTTATTCTGCTTCCCCTTCAAAAAAGAGAGAGGAAAACCGTAGAGACCCGTGAAGGTTTGTCTGTATTCATAATACTGCCAAACAAGCCCACTTGTGAGTGCTTGATTTTGGCTGCCAGCCCCATCCTTCCCTCCTCTGTTGCCTCTGCAAATGGGAACATGTAAAATAAATGTGCTTGGAAAGCCTCCTTCTCTCTCAATATCTGTTTTTAAGCAGATTTTTTCCCCAGTAGGAGACTCCAGTGGAGACAGGGATAGACGGAGCAAGGAAGAGCCCGCGTGCCGGCATCGGGAACTGGAACGTCAACCAGGGCCACCCCAGCTGCACAGAGAGTCGATACGGCCTGACTTGTAACTAGCTGATTAGGGCCCCTTAAAAGCTGTTTGAAGGACCCTTGTGGTACTGTCCAAGAGCTGAAATAACAGCCGTGTAGCTAGTGCAAATTAGCAGGCATTGCGTTCATAAATAGATAGTTGAATGCTCCCCTGATTTTCTGTCTTTGTGCGGTTTGAAATGCGCTCCTCCAAAAAGACTCTGATAATCTCTGCTGCTTAGGTGGAATTAGCTGCCAGGTTCTCTAATTGGACACGTTTACAATGTGTAAAATCAGCACATAGTCATCCCCCTGGAGTCTTGTTTGGCCTGTCGGCCCCTGCTGCACTCTTCCTTATTTTTCTTAAAGTTATGCTCTCAAATATTTCTTTCAGAGCTCTCTACTCCTGTCCTTATTTATGGTGGTGCAGGCCTCAAAACTCATTCAAATGGGTCAATTCTTGGAGAAGAGGGGCTCGTTGCATAGGAGAAGGGGATAGGCTCTGGTCTTTCTTGCAGCCTTTCTCACGGCTTTCTAGAGCGCGCTGCCTGATTCAGAGGAGGAAGGCTCTGGTCATCCTCCAGCACAGAAATTGGAGTCATTCCTTTTTTGAAGGCGCTGAGCTAGACAGATTTCCGGCCCATAGAGGGGAAACCCAAGTCAGTGGTTGAAGAATGGGCTTCATTTCATTATTAATCTGAACACCAGACCAGGGTTGCAAAAGCAGGTCTGCTTGTTGAGACTCTTCCAGTTGAGGTTCCTTCCTTTCACTGGGAAATGATTCTCAGCTTATTCCATACCTTCCTTTTGCATACCCATCCTGCGTGCACCAACACCTGGGCTGTACCAGCAGCCACCAGCATGTGGCCTGCCAGGTCTGTGCAAGGATTTTGTAACTCGTTTGAAGCAAGAGCTGCTCTTCCTTGTCTGAATCTGGCCTACTGCTGATTGCACGCTGCCTTCTCAGCTCCCCTTGTCACCATATGCTTTTACATTATATATAGTTTTTCTCATAGCTGACACTAAAATGCCAATTAACTATAATTGGAAAATTGAAACTCTTCCTGCTGTGGACAGCTTATATAGTGAAGACCGCTTTTACGTGTAAACAGAGCACATTATACAGCAATTGAATTGAAAAGTGTCTCTTATAAGTTTGGGTTACCTTTCATTAAGTTTCATAATGATTTTGCCCTGTGTCTAAATTAATTTTTGAAGTATTTCACTTTTTGCTTATCTTGTTGTAGTCTTACTTGGCCAATTAATTTCTCTTTTGGCTTTTCTGGCCCTCCCAAAGATGTTTTCTCATGCAGCATATAATTGAAAAATGAAAGCAAGAAAATTGCATTTTACAAATGTTAACCTTCTTCACCTATTATTTGCTACGTTGATATATTGAAATGAATTCATGTATTTTTATTTCTTTTTCTAGTAAACAAAAACAAGCACCTGTGAATATAATCATAAATATAAATTAGCTTTTGTGTTTTTTTTCAGTAATTTTTCTTTTCTTCATAATTGGCCTTATCTCTCTGGCTTTTATGCTGGAGTAGCTGTGCACATCTTTGTGGAGTTCTGCACTTAATGGTGTGGAAATCTCTCTTGATAAGTGTTGCTTCCCAGCGCCGTGGACTTCCCACAGGAGTTAAAGCCTTATCAGCGTTGTCCCTGTGTTTGCACTGGGGTCAGTAACATTATTAGTTGGTGAGAATAATAAACTCCTCTTGTGGAAACTTGAGCTGCGCTCAGTTATGGTTGCAATACTGAGATGAGCTCCAGATTGTGAACTGTGCGTGTCCCCCGAGCCTGGTATCTGGATTTAGATTATGAAGGAAGAAGAGGCAGCTGTAATGAACTGTAATTTCTCTTATATGCAAACATTTATCCTGCAGTTTGAGGTAAAATAGATCCACCATCAGTTATAGATCTGAACTTTTTAATTTTGGCCTCTTTCTCCTCATGCAGCCTGCGGAGACACGAGGTACGATCTCTTCTGCCTTGCACAAAGGCAAAAGAAGGGCCAGGGCCCAGAGAGGAGAGGAAATGACTTTTATTTTTGCCATTGAAATTACTTCCCACAGCTGAGATTTGTAATTGCTTTCATATGTGGACCTCAACTTCTAATTAGGTTTCTGTGTTTTTCTGTCTTTGTCTTAATCCATTTAGGCTTCTCTCTTTGTCCAAGAGTTTCTTTATATTAGAAACCTTAATAATGCTTTGTTGTTTGTATTCTTTCTGTAAGTCCACAATACTGTGCATGTGAACATGATCTTCCAGTCGAAATAAAGTAGACGGAAAATGCACTGAAATGAAAAAGGAGCCTGGATAATTCTGGGTTTGGTGTGTTAAGAGATCCATTCTTCCATTTAAATTGGTGTGAAGCTCAGAGATTTTCTTTCAAGTTGTGGTTGACTTTACTCATGCCTTTAGTACAACGGGATCAAGTTTGCTCATGCTGTGTTAATTTTGATAAGTTTCCGCGTTTTTCATGTTGTGACTTGATTCTTTCCTTTGAAAGTTCCAACATGTCTCAGAGAAATGAGCCTGTTCCCATTTAGATACAGGAGCTTGGCTTGGTATTTTAGCTGAGCTGATATGTCAAAGAGCCAACTGTAGTATCTCGTGGGGGCTATATTTTGAAGTTGTAACAAGTGGAATAGTTAAATTATGATTGAACAAAACTGTGGCAAATATCCAGTGAAGAAGATTTCTAAATCAGTCATCTTTTCCTTCAGAAAAATCTTTTGGTTTTGTTGATTTTTAACCAACTTTAGGTTACTATTTTTATGTGGTTTATCTTCTTCTAAAATAAAATCAAGTGCTTCCAGAGAATTAGTATTTGTGTTCACCAAGTTGGAATGGATTTGCCAAAAGGTGAATTGAGGGAAGCAGATGTTTCAGAATAGGAAAGGCTTAGCATTTGATATATTCCATATAGGTACTCTAGTTCTTTACTGAACACAGCTGACATCACAGGTTATCCTTTACCTTAGATCCCAAAAACACAGCCATGTGCTATTCCTGTGAATGAAACTACTGTGAGTAGCCAAAGGCTATGCGGTATATTTTTACAATTTCTTCCCTTCAAAGATGCTTTAATCGCAATATTCATTTAAGTCTTTCTGCAGGCAGTGACAGTCATATATATGTGCACTGGACACAATGCTGCACCATCACTTTATTTATGTTCCAATTGAGGTAGCATCTGGCCACTAAATTGGTGACAGAAACACGCTGTAGTTGATGCAGTGGCTATATCTTACCCCAAGAGTTATTTTACGTTAGGTCTTACAGCACTGTATTCTCACATCTTTGGAAAAATCTTCTTTCATCTCCTTCATAATGTTTAAGATTGCCCGTGTTCCTTTGGAGTCATTTTCTGCAGCCTTGACCATCTTCTCAAAATGTTAATATTTTCATTTTCCCCTTGATTGCTGATCTTCAAATCGAGTAAGAGTTGATCTGCTCTATTTCTTTCACTTGCCAAAAAGCCCACTATTTTTAAGCCATACTTTCACATCATCCCTTTGATTTTCTATTTCCATTTTTGTATGCCATTTAATTCCCTAAAATGTCACTTCAGGTCACCTGCCTTCTCCTACACCTTTGTGGTAATTTAAATCTTCACTCTTCAAGTGGAATCTCTCTCTCTGGCTTTTTTCCCTTTTATTTTGTGGGTTGTGTTTTCCGTGCTCCAACTCTAGTAAGGGTTGAGACTGTCTCAAACTCACTGACACCCATTGCTCACTTGTAATTTTTCTCTCAGCTATCCGCCCTGTGTGATCATTCTGCTGAATTTTCTGGGGTTCTCTGTGTGCTTTTTCCAGTTTCTAATGTTTACGCTTGGAGAACTGAACTCACTCCTGAGGAATAGTATTCTGCCCTGTATTGAGGCTATTGCACCATTTATCAAGCTTTATATCGACACATGGCATCAGTGCAGCAAGGACACACAACAGCAGCTAGAAGGCTAGAAAACATAGGCTGGAAACCCTTTCTACTAATAAAGGAATGCACATCTCATAAATGAAAGTTCTCCAGAAGGTGACAGTCATGCATATCTACATCGGCATGTGTATCTGCGCCTGGTAACTTCATGATCTCTGTGTATCTTCAGTTCCAGCTGCTGGACTACGTGAACTATTGTAGTAAGCAGCACACGCATAGTCTCTAGAAATACTTCATTTCAGGGGTCGCAGATCTTACCGGAGCGCGAGGAGAGGCAGCTGAGTCGATCAGCACAGCGCGCGAGCTGTGGATGGTGGGAGCGTGTCCTGTGTGACGGCCCCGACCGCCCTCCCG
>NW_010588828.1:0-37347 GCF_000705375.1 Tinamus guttatus | reverse complement strand
CCGCGTCGGAGCCACGGGAGCAGGGCGCCGGCTGCACAAACTGCTCTGGAAACTCAGCCTGAGGTAATGAGAGGAGGTGGCAACCGCAGGCATGTTTTCCCTTGTAATTCAGCAGAGAAATTCCCCTCTGAAGTCTTCCTGGCAGGTGTCGGGGGCAAGTAGCTACCTAGTTTCAGATATTGTTTCTAAAATAACGTAAATATTTTGTTCAATTTCCCTCGCAAGACCTTATTCCTTTCCAGGTTTTAGGAGCTTTAGAAATCTGTCAGTCCCCTCAAAGGGGTTTCCTTCTACACGATAACATGCGTTGCCTCTTGTTCTACTTACAAAGAAAAGCAACGCGGTCCAAGCGGTACGGTAGCTGCGTGTATGAGCTCCTCCTCGTTTGAGGCGTCTAGCTCTTCTGCACGGTCGCGCTCTCTCCCGCTTGAGTTTCCTCCCTGTGGGCTGGGCAGGCTCCCAAGCGGGTGAGTTCTGCTCCGGCTGGGCAGCCCTCGTAGCACGGGTGGCTCCCGGGTACAGCCCCCGCTCTTGCTCTCACAGGGACACATCCGCCAGCTGAGGACGCCCCATGTGCTCTAGCCAGAGGCAGTGGCTTCGCTGCTGCTCCCGTTCCCGTCCATCCTCCCGAGGACTCAGAGTCTCTGGATATCACCGAGGAGCCTGAGCAAAACAGAGCTGACCCACGTTTGTTTTGTTTTGTTTTGTTTTTTTCCCTCCCAAGAGAGCCCCTGAGATTCACTCGGCCAGCTATAGCTGACCAGACCACTAGGGTTTACCTGTTTTTGAGCGGTATTTTACTAATGGAGGTGTACTGAGAAATTATTCCTGAAATTACAGCATATGCTGTGCTCCAAATACTGCAAAGCAGCACCTGCATCAGATTATGTAAAGTCATAACTAATGAAGTTAGACCTGTCTCGAAAGAAACATTTCCTTGGTCCTGTAGAGGGAATCAGAAAGCTCTGTCCGTCTGTGTCTGTTGTCCTGGGGCTTCTGTTTTTCTTCTTGCATTCACAGAGGAAATCTATTTGTACTTGCCAAATCTGTTCTCTCCCAAATCTCATAGGAAACATTTTTTCTGATGAGGAGGAAAAAAACAGTACAGAGTTAGAAGAGAATATGGTATTATAATATTCTCTTTTAAGCTCAACACAGTAATTTTTATCTATTATCTAGCATATATTATTTTAAATATCAGAAAAAAATACACCCTAGGATGAGCTGTGCTGCACACTGAGTTTTAATCTCCTTCTCCCTAGCAACCATCCAAAGGAAACAATACGGGCAATAAATAGCCCCAAAGGGCATCAAAATTGAATAAAAATAGTGACTTTGCTGGGGAAAATGGGTTCTTTAATCACTTTTTCTCTGATCTCCCTAAAATTGAAGGTTAGACCAATAAACATTTTGGAGAAGCCACTTCAAAATAGCCTCAGAAATGGCCTTGGTTTCTGGAACAATAGGCCTTTTTTGAAAGAACCATGGTAATAGCCTGGGGATCCTGCTGCCTTCCCAACATTTGAAGCATATCCATGTTCCAGCACACAGAGAAAGCAGAAGCAACCGCCTTGTGCTGCGTCCCCCCTGCAAAAGAGGGACGTCTCTACCCCGAGTCATCCGTGACTCGAGGTGTCAAGTTGGTTCTGTCAAGATTCAGTCAAGTGTTCAAAGCCGGAGCTTTAGAGAGGCTCAACAGCCGTCCTGGGTTATTTATTTCAGTGTAAATGAAGCATGGAGCTATGGGTTCCCCACATCCATGGGAAGTCAAGCCTGAAAACCCTACCCAGTCTTGGTAATTCTTCCCTGTTGCTTTGCTGCTTGGTCTCTGCTGCCTATACCAGAGTCCTGTGCTGCGCTTCAGAGGCAGATTTCAACAGGAGAGGCCTGCTGTCAGGGGAACTAATCCCCCAGCAACCCTTCCTGATGAAAGCAGGCATATTAATTTAATGATAATTCAAAAAAAGGGGGGGTGAGGATTCCTTAATACATTAAGAAATACAACAGATACAAAATCACTGCGATCGCCTTCAAAACAAAAATTCTGCTTTGAAAGATTCTGTAATCTCTCAGCAATTTCTTACTCCTAAAATAAAAGTACCTTTCAGGGAGAAATGCTCCACCAAAGACAACTTTGCAGCTTTGTTTTGTTCTCTTTCATTTTATAAAGAAATTCAAAGCTTTTTTGTAGGAAGCAATGTTTAAATAAGGATTATAATTTTTAGCTCACACTTCTGTTGGATCTGCTCTCATTTGTTCTGAATCCAAGACAGTTCTCAGTTCGTAATTTGTGAATTAGGCCTCTGAGGCCGCAGGAGAAAGCTGGAACAGACAATTCTCTTAATATATATTTGTCTTTTGCCTGCATGGGCAACTTGACGAGTTAGTGTGTGCTTTTACATTAAGAGGTGTGACTTTCAGTATTTTCTTAGAAAAACTTGTACAGATCTGTAAAACAGACTATTGCAAAGTGTTCCCTTATCTGATGTTAGCTACAATTTGCCCTTTTTAATGATCATCCAGTTACTTCTAATTCTAGTCCCCCAAGCATAAGTAATTTTGCTTGCTTTTTATTCCTTATGACCTCCCAGTACTTTAAAATGATTATCATATGCCCTTTCACCATCGCCTTAATTTAACCAGGCTTTAATCTTTTGACCTTAACCCATAAATCAGCATGTGCTGTTCTCTAGTAATTTGTGCTTTTCTTCTTTGAAGCCCTTGAAAGGTCTCTTTGTTTAGTGTAAAAAGGACCTTTCACAGGAAGGGGCACGGTGTTTTTGACGTCATCTCACTGGTATATTAGGTGCGATCTTGCTTGTACCTCATATTAAAGGTAAATTATACTATATTTCTAGTTTTTCCATAAAATCTTATTCTCCTTGTACAACTAAAACATGTGTTTGGTTTCTTGTTATCTTTTTAGCATCGAATGTATGTGATACGGAATAGGTCGCACTGACAATATTTAGCATGGGCTTTCAGCTGGAAACCATTACGACCATCGTTGGAGGAGCTTCTCTCATCTTCATCAGGCCATGACCATTGAAGCCACGGGCTCTCCATGGTTGTGTTATCCCCTGGCTTTCCCTTTGCCTCCCTTCTATCTGCACTGGAAAAAGCAACTGCAGAAGAGGGTGGTCAGAGCTGCTCACTGGATGCTTAGAAAGAAGTGGGAATGGGAATCATCATTCTCACCTGTGCTTCAGCTGAACATCATTGCTGCTCTAGAGAGCAAAATTTTGCGGTGATTCCCTCAAAATAAATTGATAAAAGCTGTAGGAAAGAGGTGTAAATGCGTAAATAGTTTATGGTTTGAAGGCCATGTTCTCAGGTAGCTTTCCTGAGACAACGAAATCACAATAAGCAGTGCTGGCAATTGCACGTGCACTTACAAAGAGTAAGTCTGCTACAAGAGATGGAAAAAAAAATGTGTACATTTTTGCTTGGACTTTGCCTTTCTTCTATTTTGCGAAATATGAGCAGGCAGAACTGAATTTCCATAGATCCGTCTGTTGCTAAAGACTGTCAGAAGCTGCTTCTGTGGGCACACTGCAGCTCTGTGGTAACAATTTATGTTCAGAGAAGGCAAAACTTCAAAGATTTTGGTGTGGATACTGAACTGTGGGAATATATAAATGCTTCTAAGCACAGCAATGACTGGGCTCCTTGATGCACACAGGGAACTGTCACATATGCCTTGTGTCCTGTTAGCCCTTCAGGCAATTCAGCCTTCTGTGGGGTTTCTTCCCCAGATAGGCACTTTTGGCAGAAGGAAATGCTCTCTCCTGCAAATTACCCTTCCGCAGTTGCATCTTCTGGTCACATCTCTTGTTTTGCTGTCATCCGTTGCAGACGTTGGCCTTATTCCGAGGATGTGGCGTCTGTCTGGCAGACAGACTGCCGCTAAACATCCCTGTTTTCCTCTCTTGGCTTCCGTCCTAGGTGTCCGCTAACTGGCGCAGGTGACACTTCTTTGCACGAGTGTGGACGCATTAAAGAAGCTGACATGACTTCACGCAGGTGCCAGTGAAGGGGGAAGTGCCCTGTGTGCGTACGACGCTGCCAAAGAGCGTCCCTGCGGCTGGGAGCGAAGCCGGAGTCTCCGAGGTCCCTGGGGATCTGCCTGGGCGCTGACGGATTCCTGTGGCCCTGCTGGAGCGGTCAGGGCCGCGGAGCAGCCGGCCTTGTGCCTCCCAGCGCCGGGATTTTGTTTCACCTGGAGAGATAAGAGGTGCTAGTGGCTGACGCAGCAAGGCCCAAGGAGCCTTCCCTAGCAGGGCGCATCGCTCCACGCTCCGAAGCGCTCTGTATCCCATGGCAACCCCTTTTCTTCGGGGAGCTTTGGATTTTGACGTATCGTTAATACAGGAGTTCAGGAAGCAAAGCTGCAGAGCTGGAGATTGGGTCCTGGATTTAGCTGAGGCAAATAGCAAGGAAATTTAAAGGCAGGCTAAAACCAATTTTATGGTCTTTCCTTGGGGATTAATGGCTAAATTTGTTTGCTTGGTAATGAAGAAAAGTTATCACTCACCAGAGGCAGCAGGTGCAAGGATAAATTGTAGGAGAAGAGTGCTTTTAAAGAAGGAGTTGCAACATAGCAAAGGCCAAGCATTTTTAAAAACTAGAGCGTTTTCAAGTATCAGCTGCTAATTGAAAAGGAGGACTAGTGAAGTTTGTTCTTATGCAATAGTGTTACACAGTGTCTGCTTGCAGAACAGGTATTGATGAGAAGGAAGCAGTCCACTGGGGGAAAAAATAAACAAAACAAGCAGAAGTAAAGTATAAACTTAGCTAGAAAGCATATGTCTCTCCATATCAGAAATATCCTGCCACTTATAAATGCACTCCTAAAGCCATACAGAAGAATTTATTCGGAATCTGGCACTGAGGGTGCTTTGTGCATCTGGAGCCTACCCACTCCCACAGACCAGAGCTTCAGTATCATTCCTTTTTATTTTATTTTTTTTTCTTAAAATATGTCTAAAATACTCTTACGGTAGTAGAGAAGACCTTGGAAAATGTTGCACTGTAAACTGGAAGAGTCTCGTCCTTCAGCGTTGGCAGACGGACTGAGGGGCCGGATGGGAGCTACGAGCGGCCTCGCTTCCCCCTGCAGAGAGTGGGGCCAGCGAGGGCAGTCCAGCGCCATCCGCCTTCCCCGGCGCTCTAGCAGGGGCATTTGGAGGCACCCAAATCTCATCTGCAAACTGCCACTTGTAACAGAGGGTATAGAAAAGCAATATGAAGCAAATGCTACATACATCGAGCAAATACCGGCTGTACTGTGCAGGGCCGTGCATGCTTCGCTGGCAAACCCTGTCTTTAATTAGTATCAAACTCAAACTGTGACGCATGTGCAACAAGACCTAAGTTCCCCTTGACCTAGAGGGCATGCAGCCTTGCTGGGCAAGAGCTTTAGCTTTGCCGAGTACCTGCAGCCTGACCATGGTAGGCTTATATCAGTGTTTGGGTTGCATAGGGTGCAAAGATCTGCGGATGTACGGATGGGACCAGGTTCTTCCAGTTTGTTTATGTGATCTGAGATCTTATTTCCCCCAAGATGTTTATTGATTTAGTTGAAGGCCATTTCTAGAGTAAGGGCCAAATCCAGGAAGACATGCAGGGAAGTGAGATACGTTCATGGATATTGTCTGAAGGTGTCTC
Organism: Tinamus guttatus; assembly: GCF_000705375.1. The sequence continues at coordinate 31,680 of NW_010588828.1, read as the reverse complement.
TTGGTGCAGAGCTGCCAGAATGTATCTTCCAAAGGGAAAAATTAATTGTTCACAGTTATGGGAACTCGAATGAATGTATTATGAGAAGGAATTTAGAAATTTTCACTCCAAAGTAGTACCCTGGGCAATGACTTCCCATGGAATTAGTGGAAACTCATTTATTCCAGAGTAGACATGAGAAGTATTTGGAGAAATGCCTTAATGGACAGAGAAATTAATTACATGAGAACTCTGATTGTTGCTGTTCTGTGTTTGAGGGACAAGCACCATGTATCTGAAGAAACTTAATGGCAGGTTGTGTAAATTCTCTGCTCTCAAATTTTGTTTTACCGTCACCAAGACAGAACAAGGTGTCTGACTCTGACTCGGGCACCTGCTCATAAGTTTCATGAGTTTCTGCTCATAATTTGCTGCAAATAGATGTCTTAATTTGCTGTTCTAATAATTCAGACATAAACTCTTGCTTCATTGTTTATATGAATAGTTTAAATATAAAATGATGATTATTAAGTGCAGGTATCATTGACAAAGGCTATTCCATCTGAGTACAATTTAGCAGCAGAACACCTGAGAAATTATAGAATATCATTTTAGCTGCCAAACCTTCTAAATTACATTTGAGGTTTTTGCATTAGATCTTCAGCATTAGATTTCTGTAAAGACATCCAGAAGATTTTGTGACATAAGTGTCACTGTGTGTTCCAATCCCTTGCCCCAGTGTGATTTTTCTTAAGACAAAATAATGTTTTATGCAATAACACATTTAATTTGACCATGTCCAGCCTGAAACAGCAACTTCGGCGTATTAGGAGAAGATGGCAGAGTGTTACTTGTTGGAGAGTGCAGGAAGCCTTTCAGGAAAAAACAGCAAACTCCTGAGCAAAGTCTGCAGGAAAAGCCATACCTAACTTGGAATCTGTTTTACGGAGCCTGAAGGAATTCCATCTCCAGTCAGAGAAATGCCCCCTGGCAGATGCCCTCCAGAGGCTGCGGGAGTGCTCATGTTTTTCAGAAGGTGGCCGCAGTCATTTTTGTATTGTGAAGTTCTGGACACCTGCATCAGTGAAGGGTTACTGCTGTGTTCTGTAATTCACTCTATACCCTTAGCCGGCCTTCTGAGGTAGCGTTTAGCGTGTTGAATGTGGTTTCTGCATAGTGCCTTCTGTTAGTTTGACTGCACACATCAGTGTGCCTTGTTTGGGCATCAAACAAGTATACCTGTAATGGTTAAATATGCTGCAAGACATGAAGCAGTTCATTTTCCTTGTAGTTCTTGGGAGAAGTGATTAGAAAAAAAATGTTCTGGTCTTCATGATTGCATAAGAAAGTGTGAAAGCATAGTCTTGGGGCACTTTGGAGACACAATTGTAATAACTAATAATTATCTAATAATTACTATCCATCTTGGAGAGCTGGTAGTGGAGGTGAGGTCCTCACGTACAGTGGGACAGCTGCCAGCCAGCAATGCATTTCCTATCACGTCCTTGGAGAGGTTCCATGTCAGAACACAAAAATAACAGCAAAAAGGGGCTTTTCAGCTGTGACTGGCTGGTGACCTGGCTGGCTACAGATGGTCTCGTGAATAATAAAACAAATAGTGATAAAGTGGATTAAATATTGATTTGGTACTCAGAGACCCTTTGAGTGGGTCTTGTGCCTTTATGCATTTTAGCTTCCCAGTCACAATCCATAGCAGAAACTCTTTTGCATGGCTGGGATTCTTAAATTTTAAATTATTTTTAAAGGCAATGAAATAAGAATACAAAAGAAGGGTGAGAATCCTCATGTCTAGTTTGTTCATCCCTCACTGACATCTTCCACGGGAGATTCTTAAATGGTTTTGATTGCGTGTTGTCCTCCAAGATACACCAGCTCTGAATATTTCTAATTGGTGTTCCTTTTTTTTCCCCCATTTGTCTGGAAACTGCGTGCAGCTCCTGCAGGCAGCATAGCAGGAGTGAAGCTCATTGCTCACACGTGATTCACATGCGGCGCAGTCAATGCTCCTGCCTCGGCCTTGCTGCACCACCGTGGCCCTGGCCCTCACCGTGCGCTCCGCTCCAGGCTGCGGAGCGAACGTCCAGCTGCTGGGGTCTGTTCAGAGCTAGGCTTTGTGTTAAGGGCTGTCCAAACAGAAGTGAACCCTCTGTGGTTACTGCCCACCTGTCTGGAACAACTGAGTGACGCTTGGCAGCCAAACTGTCAAGCAGAGATTTCTCCACCTGCCTGTTCTGGATTGAACTTGGCTATTATAGTCCAGTGCTCTAATCAGAGGAGACCAAGGGCAGGCAGGCAGTGTGACTACATAAGCACATTTTGTTTGACAAGTCAGAAAAAAAAAATTTCTCCTGAGCAGCGAAGCTACCTGAGCCCCGTTGCCTTTGTGTCAGTCACCCCTTTTGCTCCCTGTCCTTCCCCACCTCCACACTAATCCCAGCTCCCTTCCCTCGGCCTTCTCCTATGCCCGCAAGGCAAAGGCGGCCAGGTGTTGTTCGTAGAGTAGAGCTGCCCGTGCCTGCCCTGACTGGCCAGCTAGTGGATTCGTGTTCTAGCAGAATCCTCTGCTTTCCCTTTGGCCAAGCACGACCTGAGGAACGCGAGGAGCAGAGCACGGCACGGAGCATAGGACTTAAAGGGTGGCACAGGGGAGTGATGCGGGGTGTGCAGATAGGGGTAGTAGCTCTCACTAGATCACTAATAGGATCAGAAAGTTGGACAGACTGTTGGGCACGTGGTCCTTTATCCAAGTAACATATACAAATGAGTTTGCGGTAAGGAGTGTACATGGAATGTGTTACACCTTAACTGTACCTTTGTCGCCATTGAATTTAGCAAGCTGACAGATAAGGGCTAAGGGCAGGATGCTGTCCTGTTTCTGCCTTACTGAACCAGGTCATCTAATATCTTCATTCTCTGGCGTTTACATGTCCTCAACCTGTTTTGGCATGTAACAGTACTCCAATACAATTTTGCAGCACTCTCACGCATTTTGCAGCCTGTTCAGAGGACAGAAAGGTACCCTTTTGGCTAGCTGTGCAGAACCAGAAGTCTAAAGAGTATGCAAAGGAGACCTATAGCTATTTTCTTAAAATGCAGGGGGTTGAAAGGACTGAGTTACGAGTGGAGTGCCAGTCTGAATGAGACATGTTGTGTCTTCAGGAAGGCCTTGGCAGTTCAGCCGCTCTCCTGCTCTGCTGCTCCTCAGTGACCAGGGCCCATTCCATAACCCAAAGCAATGGAAGGAGGAAGCAAGAGGGAAGCAGAGAATTGAAATAGTGTATTCATGTGCTAAGTTATTCCTCAGTATCAAAGGTGTTACTTGACAATATCATTGTATGAACAATTAACTAATTAACAGTAATATCAACAGTCATTCCTGTTATGGTACTATCAGAACAGTTGTCAAAGAATTATTTTTAAATTCTGTTCCGTGTGATTCTACATCTTTTTGGCTAAACATTGCTCACTGTCTCTGCAAGAAGCTGTTTGTCACAGAAAAGTCTTGTTTGTTTTGCTGCAAATATTTATGTGCCTGATCTTTTCACCTTCTTTCTCACTTACATTCAGCCTCTCTCGGAGGTCTGCGGAACACACTTGTGATTGGAATTCAGTGGGAAGGACACATGTAGTGCTCAGAATTATAATAACAGTGAGGAATCAATATTACAATGCTGGATTCCCTAAGATTTATGAAACAGGGAATGAAGAGTGCTCGGAAGCGCTATATAGACACTGTGCTCACCATGTACATGTGTTCTGTCCTGTAATTTCCTCCAGGTTGGGCTGGAGGCAAAGCCCTAAGGTGTCATGTTTTGTTGTGCTACAGGCAACTTTGTGTTCATTACCATGCCACGTCTTTGGCTCTTCAGCAAAATAAAATCTTTAAGAGCACCTAGATTCTTCTTTCTCGCTCTTGTCTCTAGGTATGGCAGATGGCAGCTTGGTTTCAGAGTGTGCTCCTGCAGTCCCTCACTAACGCTTAGGAAGTGTGGTCTTCCAGGCTTTGCTTCCATTCCTGTGGCAGCTCCCTGCCATTAGCTGCTACTGTTCTCCCTAAAGTCCTTCTGCTGAATTTGTCAAAGTAAATTCCATGGTGATAGACTTGAAGGTGGAGAGTATGGCTTTGATTTTTAAACAGAAAAACTTCTGGGATCTTCCTTTTGTGCCACAGATCAATTAACATCTGCTCTTGTATTTTATTTATCATTTTTTTTCTTGAATGAAGCATGTTTGCTACCAGGTTTTAACCAAGCATATTATTTGTTTGAAACAAAAATTTGTGTCATCATTGGAAAATAACCTCCTTGGTGTCTTATTGAAGGTTTTATTCTTTTTAATGATATGAATCACCTAATAAACATTAGGGGCTAATGTGCTGCAGTTGAGAAGAAGCATGCCACATTTTTGGCCTTCAGGGGGCAATCCTCAAGGGTGTTATGTTCCCATCTACTCTGGCTTTTGCCTGGGGAGGCCAGACATGAAGCTGCTCAACAGTAACTGCCAACCCAACGAGAAGAGGCTCCCACATAAATGCTGCATAAATGATCGCTTGGCCCAGCAAATTGCAGAGCACGTTAGTCCTCCTTCCAAGAGTCTGTTTGACTTCCCTGCCAGACCCTTCCTTTGAACATCCCGCTGGAGCTACAGGCGTTTTCCTCAGGCTCTGGTTTCCATGTGGTGGAAGCACGTGTCGCTTTCAGCCCAGTTGCAGCGTGTGGAGATGGACCCCGTCACCGCTATCCCCGGGCAGGTAAGGGAGGGTGCGGGCGGCCTCCCGCGCGGCCGCGGGTGGGAGGCCTCGCCACGGTGCCACAGGGGGCAGCGTAAGGCCCGAAGGAAACGAGGGAGCCTTAGAGGTTTGCCTGTGATTCACCGCGCCACAGAATGAGCAGAAGTATTGCCAGCGATGGCTCCCAGGAGGTCACTTCAGATCTTTCCTGCTTTAAAGACCCAACTGTTACTGGTATTTCATAACGTTATGTATCTGCAGAGTTTAATAGCCGTGGTTTATATGGCTGTATTTTAGAGGAAACATAAAAGAAATGTCACCTGTTTCCTTCCTTTGCTGCTGCCCCCGCCCCGCACGCACCTTGTTGCTTCTGCTGCCTGCAGAGTTTCGTGTCGCTGGCTGCAGAGCTCCGTGTCCCGAGCCTGGTGCCGTCCACGGCGCCGGCCTTCCCACCCGCTGCTTCCCCCAGAGCACGGATCCAGCAGCACCTCCTCTGGGACGTGCTCATCCCTGAGGAGAAGGCAGCACCTCCCAGGTCTGCTGGGGAACGAGCGTGGCGGGGAGCCCACGGCAGCTTGGCACGCCAGCCGTGCTGGGAGCTCCAGCGCAATCGTGGTCCTCAAGCAGCAGCTTCGGTGACCAACCGTCAAATGCTTTGGCCCATGCGGTTACAACTCTTTATTTACCAGTGTTTCCATGGACCATTTGAATAAATTGTAATGTATCCAAGTTAATGTACTTAGGACTTGAAACAGCATGGGTTTGCACTGTTTTTAGAGAAAGAACACTGGCAGTGGATTGTGTCTTACTGAACATGGATAGCCGTCTGCTGCTGAGGATAGTCTAAAACTGGGGGAAGAAAAATGTCTGCTCTGAAGAGGATTTAGGCAGATACTTCCATCAAAGTCCAGAATTTATTTCTGATTAAGTGTCACATAACTAAAAGCAAAATTTAGCCCAGAAGAATCTGGCCTCTTTCTGAAATTGTACTTTTCCTATTAATATACTATACATTCTTTCATGCCAGGTAAAACAGCTGGAAATATATTCTTGGGGCAAAAACATAAGGTCAAATAGATGTCTTACTGAGCTCTGATATTCAAATTCCAACTATTCACAGGGAATTTTAACTGTGTATTTGGTGAGCAGTGGTCTCCAGGTCGCTACTTTTTTGGGGAGGATGCATCAGCTGATACAGTTCAGACTGCTCTGTCATCTGTATGTCCATAAAATGTCCTATTCTTTTAGGATCAGAGAATTGGGAAACTTTAAATATTTTAATTATAATACCTCCCTCATTCCTATTCCTACTTGCGTGTTTGCTTCCAGGTTTGGACAAGGTCCTGGTGCTTTGGAAGCAACCTATTGCAGTTTTCCTTTCCATTAAAGCTGCATGGTTTGGGCTTTTACTTCAAAATTGGTGGAAAAGAAGTTCTTCCAGGAAAGCACACATTGTTGTTGAACAGAAATGCTGCTTCCTGGTCACTTCAAATCCTAAAACAGCCCCTTGGCTATGGCGAAACCGTGTGTTTCTTCCCGCTCCAGGGGTAGGTATCTTCAGACTCGGGCGGCAGCCGCTTGCGTAGGGGCAGAGCAGGAGGTGCGGGGAAGGAAGCTGTGCCGCCCTTCAGCTCCCGCGTGCGGCAGCGCTCCCGACGCTGGCCTTCCATCAGATTCCTCACATAACCACAGCGCTGACTCGCTGTGACAAAACCGTCAGTTCCGATGAACTGGGGTATTCCGGATCCGTCTCCTAAATGCATTATGCAAACGCTTAGGGGAAGCTCGGCGTCGGAGTGACGGGCGCTGTCCCAGGGCCGTCGCCGCGTTGCCGTCTCGCCGAGGGCCTTTGCTCTGCTGGCTGCAGGCGCCGGCTTCCTTGTTACAGGTGGGATAACAGTGTAATATTCAGGATGTAATATTTTCTCGTGTACGAGTCTACTCCGTGTGGATATTCAACAAATGTTCTTTTGAAGGGTAGAGATTATTATAAAATGAAAATTGAGTTAATATTCCAGAGTGGGGCTTTTATAGTTTATCAGAATGTGTGCATACTTGTGCACAGAAGGAGATAAAGAAATGAGTCTGAAGCGAGGAAAAAAATTATTGCTTTAGTATGGCGATTGAAATCGTGTTTTCTTCAGTTTGTGAAATATTGTCAAATTTACATGATGATATTTTACAGCATCATCATAATTTTTGTTGGGACATTCACGACACAGCTCTTATTCCAGTTTTACTCAGCTGGAGGCCATGTTATTTGTTTCTATTCCCCTAGCCAAACAGCCATTCTCCTATCCTAATACCTGAATAGTGAAATGTATGAATATAGGCTAACATGGGTGTTGCTCTGTGGAAAGCTTCCTTTAGTCCAGCTATGCATCATGAATTTCCCATTTTAGTCAAATCAATCGTCACCATGAAGCAAAGAACGGTAAGTCTTGCGCTTAGGAAGTTTAAGTTAGCATCCAAAAAAAGCTAGTAGGTATGGCTGTGGAAAAATTCTGAATCTAATTCTTCGCTTTCAAAAAGATCTATTATGATGAAGCTTGTACTTCAGATGCATTGCCTCCCTCTTTTTTTTTCTTCTTTTTTTTGCCTATAACTCAGAAGCAGGTTTTGTGTTGTTTGTTTTCTACTCAGGAGGCTACAGACTATGCTTCAAAAAAGGAGGTTGTAGAAGTCATGCAGAGATGCTCCTCTTCTTGTTAATTAAAAAATTCCTGTGTTGGACGGAAGACGCAATGTCAGTTCCTATCCCCTTTCCCCTGAACCGAGTCTATATGGTTGCCATTGCTTGGGCACCGTGGAAGAATCGAGTCCCAAATGCTTTAAGGAAGTCAGCGGGAGGTCAGAGAGCAAGAAATTCAAAACCGTGCCCTTTCTGTAAGTCCTTCATGACAGTGATTTACATGCCTTGTTTGCATGGTGTTTGTGGACCTGAAACTAGGAGGGATGTGGGCTTGGCAAGGGCAGCGACAGCTCTTGGAGCACGTGCTGCCTAGGGGCACCTCTGCAGGAATTAATCTCACTTTTGCGTAGTACCCCCAAAAACATTTTTTCTCTTGTTCTATTTCATTAAGCATATGCAGCTAGCAAGTGATATGGGTAGACAATATCATCTTTTTGGCTAGTCTATAGCAACTCAACATGTAATTCAATACTGCAGTTCTGTATAGCACAGAGATTTCAACCCATGGGAATCAATAAATAGCACACGCTGCCATAACCAGTTTCCTCAGGGATGCAAGCTATGCCAAGTGCAAATCAAAAAATGACCCTACTTTCTGCTAGACATTGCTCAGAATTTGAAGTCCAATTCAAAACTACAGTCCTTTTCCTTGTAAGTCCCTTGTCCCTTTCCTCCTGCTTTGGTAGAGGTTGGGATACTCGATCTTAGAGGGGGAGTCGGCCTCCAAAGAGCTGTTCCTCTGTGGTGCAAGTTCTCACCCTTTTTGATCCAGGTGAGTCAGCTCACCTCTCTCAAATGGATCTGAGGACCATTCAGCCTTTTTTTGAAAATAACCATTTGATAGTGTCTTGCATGGCCATTATCTACTTTTTATTACAACCACATTTAAAACATCTGGGGGGAAACAGTTCTGAACTGAGCTTTCTTAGGAAGCAAGAACCACCTCAGTCTTACACTTGCCTTCAGGTCTGGGCACGTCCTTGACACTCTTTTCTGTAACAAATACATGGTGAATCCTATTCTTATTAAATTATAACCAAAGGAAAGAAAAAGTGTTTCTAAACTGGGCACCCCCTGCCAAGGGAACAAATTAAGGAAATAAGGAGCATGTGTCAGATGTTAATCATATAATTCTTATGCACTGTCAGAAACACTGGAAACTTGTTACACTTTTTTTTCTTGTTCTTGATTCTTGACATCTGAAACTGTAAACATTGACTTAAATAAAAAACGCAAAGCATCTTATAAGAAAATTGAAAGTCACTGGTGGATGGCACTTTAGCTACTGTTTATGGTGAATGGTCAGGAATCGTATCCTGAAAGCAGGAGTGGAATTTCGCTTTCTTTTCTCTTTTCATCTGAGTTTCTTCTGGGCCTAAAGTGCCCACTGCAGGAAACAGAGCTTCCGATTTTCTCTTCTGTTTTGCCTGCAGGTAGAAGGAATAAAGTAGCAATTTGAATAACATATGTGCCTGTGAACCCTATTCTTTCTGCATGAAAAGCTGGTAGTTAACCATTCACATCTGAAATCAGAAACAAATGTGCTGGCTGAACTCTGCCTTATATTTACGGTTACACATTAAAAAAAAAAAAAAGCCTTTGACAGAGCTGTGGATGAGAACAACAAAATAAGTAGTTTTACACAGTGTTATGAACTGCAGCCACTCCATGGGAGGTGTCCAGATCTGCCTTGCTGCTGCTGTTAAACCCGCTGAAATCCGGGTGCGGGAGAGGGCAGCGTCTCTCTGAGCGCGTCGGCCTGAGCTTGCCGGAAAGACAGTGCCCCATCACAGCCCCCATCGCGTGAGAGGAACCCGGAGCGAGGGGGAGATGGGTCCTTCACAACTGCTGGAAAATCAAAACTCACCTGGAGGAGGGAGAGGCGTTTTGGCGCCGTGACGGAGCATGGAGCCGGGAGGTTGATTCCTGTCCCGGAGCGTGGGTCGCGTGCGGCCCCTGGTCCTGCTCGCGGATGGGGACAGCAGGGAGCTCTCCCAGGAAGACCACAGGGTCCAGGCGCTTCACCGCCAGCTCCAGGCAGCCTGTGCATAAGTGTTTTCCATAGCGGCACTTCACGTTTTTACTGTTTGCCCAGCTTTGGGAGGATTTGCATGAGAATAAGGAGCAGATCCCTGACAAAACAGCCTATCCGCCAGTCTGCCAAATTCCAAGTCACTCCTGCAATGTGTGAAATGCTATGTTTTTTCGGGGAAAGGTCATCTGAATTGTCTGAAATTGCAGAGCAGTGGATTTTTCTCTAATCTCATCCATGGAAGTGGCTAAATGGTTGTGTCTCGGTGGTGGGACTGAGGGTGGGAAGCCTGGCTGCAGACTGGTGGAAAATGTCAAACCAGTTGCTTTTTCTCCTGTTTTTTAAGGAAATGCGAGACAAAATGTCAGATAGTCCTAATAATGGCCAAAACTATGAGTTCTGCCTGCAATAAGGTTATTGCTACAGTTACAAATGTTACTGGTTTTGTAACAGTGCATGTTGCATGAAATGACTAGTGCTCTGCTTTGTGTTGTCTAAATTCAGGGTAATTTTCCAGCTAACAACCAAAGGCATCAGTGCCTTTGTGGTAATGGTGCCTGACATACAAATACCAGGCTCGCAGATTTATCCGTTATTCAAATAAAAATGCTGGAAGTTGAGAGTTTTCACGTAGTTGTCAGCTCTTTATTTTCTGTTGATACGGGAGCATTTCACACAGTACATTACTATAATGTACTTGGCTCCGAAACCCAGCGGATTTTGTTCTCCTTCCCGGTTAGGGAATTTCAGGGGGGAGCCCAGGAAAGCTGCTCCTCGTCACGGTGTTTTGAAGGAGCTTTTAAGAAAGGCGGGCATGGTTTTCCAGGCGCGGAAAGCGGCGCTCTGCTGCTGAGCTGCGCTCGGCTTTGCTGGCACCACCAGCAAAAGGCCGAGGCCTCCTTTGGCTCCCAAGGTGATTAACTGGGGAAGCCATTAGTGCAGTGCTATTGCAATTGCTGAACCATGAATATTTCTCGCTTGCATTTAGTGTAAGAAATAATCTGTGAGTATCAGCCGCGTTCATCTTAATTCCCCATTTTAACGGCTTGCTACCTGTTAATGTTGTAATTATGGTATCAGAGTGGCTGCTTTGGAAATGAGCCTCCGTCGGAAGCAGGAGCTGGAGTTGTGCTTGGTCTCCTGTGTGACTCAGGGGAGAGGCGTTTCCTGCCCATCCGCAGCTCTGGGCCAGCGGTTCACGCAGGGCTGCAAAACTGGCTGCCTCTTAAACCAGCCCCTGCAGAAACGACACCTCCCTTAATTCTAGTCATTAAAGACTGCGCTATGCTTTTAAAATGTACTTGCTCGAGACCTGTTTCACCAGGCAGGGGAAATGTTAGGCCTTGGTGTTTGCACACTTTTTTCATGTTTTTTTTTCTTACTTTGCTCCTTTCAAGTCTCCATGTTTATACAGGGCTTCATTAACTGGCACGTAAGCAAGCAGAAGATGATGAGGCTCCCGAGGACATCAGCCTTCTTCTTCTTTCCTAGGGCAGAGGGCTTTAAAAGCGTTTAATGCAATTCTTTCTCCCTGTCCGCTGGAGAGACCTGGCATCTGGGCACGAGGCAGAGCGCAGCAGGACCGAAAGCAGCAGCAGGGGGGCTGCTCGCAGCGTGTGTAAAGGAGGAAGGAAGAGCTGGCATGAGTGAGAACACAGCCCATGCAAACAACTCAGACTGCTTCTTGAGTCCTGCTCTGCTTGCTTTCAGCACCTAAAGGAGAACTTCTTTTTTACCTTTTAGATTCAACCAACATTTATGAGACAAGAAAATTGATTGCCAGATATTCTTTTCACAGTTCACTTTTTCACGTTCACTTTTTCATATCTTTCTTTGCTTTGCATGTATGTGTGTGTTTGAAATGCTTTTCCCTCTGCTATTTTCTCTTGTATTTAGATCTCTTCCCTCCTCTAGTTGGTCAGTCTGGTGTGCACCAAGATGTGTATTTGTTGCACTGGCTTTCTAGCCCATGCTAGAGATAGGATACCCTTCTTTATATCACGTGGTAATCAGTGCCAGAATTCACAGCCTTCTAGCCCTCTCCCGATTTTTCATGTAGTTAAAACCCTACCAGCTGGCCCATGGGTATCATCTACCCTGGAACGCACAAGCATTTCTAGGGTCACTGTGAACCAGACAAGTCCCACAGCAGCCCTGATCCTACACCGCGGTGGAAGCGTATTTGAAGGAGTGGAAGTAAATGTGTCCTGAAGTGAAGCTGCAGCCCAAACGGCCACCAAAAGGAGCAGTTTTTGTGTCTCTTCCCTTCATCGTCCCCAGCTGCCCTGGCCACATAGCTCTGCTGTTTGTCATGGGCCAGCTCCCCTGTTTGCCCAGCAATTCCCTGCCCGACCCGTCGGTGACTTTGGAGAAGTCTTTGCGTGGCTCTCTGCTTCCCCTTCCACCTTTCCCCTGCTGACCGGGTATTTGCTGCTCCTCTGAACTCAAGTCAACGCTCTGTCAGGTGAAGCGCCTAAAGCAGCGACCACAGGAATCCTCAAGTGGTTTTATAACAGCGTGAACAGCGTTCATCAGATGTTTTTAAATCACTGTTTAAACATCTGTAGCATATTTGTCCTGTGCTTTTCCTCTCGGCATACAGAGAACCTGAGGTTGTCATACCAAAGCAGTAGATTTGGGAGAAAGTGTTTCTCCCAAACAGACAGAGTGGGCCAAAGCAGACCTCTGAGCTGCCTTAGGTGTGACTTGTTGCCACTGGGCGAAACATGTGGGTTTTTCCCAAACACTTATTTCTTTTTTATTATTTTTTCTTCAGCTGGGTTCTGAAGGTTTTCCCTCCATGGTGCAAAAGAGGGACCACAGTTTCCCCAGTCATGCCTAGCACATCAGGAGAGAGATTCACATGGATGCTCACAGCTATTGTACTACTTTATTGTTATGGATTTGGGACTTCTTCTGCAATATCCTTAATAGTTCGGGTTTACTACTATGTATGAGCTGGAACATCTCTGCTAGCTTTTTCAGCATTAAGAGGTTAAAAGTAGCCAAGACATATTATACCATATCTCTTCTTCTGTGCTAGTGGTGGACTGTACCTCTTCTAACTCTGCTTTTGCTTAGATTAAAGATACATTTATTGCATTAATGCATTATTGCATTGCTTAAGAGATAAAAAAGAATACTGTTGAAAGGCTTAGAGAAAGGTATGAGCATGATATGACAAGAGAAAAAGAAAGAGAGAAGGTGACTTGTGGAGCTGCAGGTCTTTCTTCATACTGTCCGCTGCTCAAATGTGGGGCAGAGAGAGCTGGCTTGGGGGATGGAATAAGGTGGAAACTTATAGGTGAGCGTCTGCCTGGCGGAGGGGGTGGTTAGAATGAGTTTGCTTGCTTGCTTTAAAGAAAAAGAAGAGGTGCTTGGACATGGCTCACCAAGCGATCTTCCGTAAAAATACTAAATAGTTGAGTCCCTTGGTGTCTCTGTGCTTGTGGAGGCCATCGTGCTTCCTTTGTTTGCTTGTTTGGCATTAAAATTTTTCTTTCAGTACGAGCTATCTGTTATTGAACATTTTTGTAATTTCCCCCACAACAGGTCTTCTGATTCAAATTAAGCTTCTTAGTGAGACTACTTTTTAAGTAACAAATTTGGGCTAATAAGAGCCTGCCTTCAGGAGGATGAATGTGAAGGCTGCTGGAATTACAATAACCTGATCTGAACAGTATTGAAAATGGAGAGAGTCTTAATGCTCAGTCACATGTCTGCGAGAATGAAGAGGTCGCTTCCCCACAGCTTTATAGCGCTTGGGACTAGTGGTAAATACTGTTTTTGCTTTGTGGAGGATTTGGGGTTTTTTTGGAAGAAAATCCAGGTCTGCATGATCTGCATGTCTGTGTGTTGGGAAATAAAACAGCAAAGGAGGACTTTAAGGAAATGCAGAAAGGAGCAGCATGCAGAGCACCCAGGAAGGAAGTGGCCCCTGGAGAAAGGAACAGAGATGAAAGATGGAGAAGGACCCAGAAGGATGCTTGGGTCCTTGATGTGGGTAAGAGAGAGCATGAGGGAAAGGAGGGAGCACTGCACTCAGAAAGAGGGAAAATTGCTGTGGAAACTCCCATGGAAAGTGAGGAAGGTAAGGGGAGCCTACGTTGGGGAAACACATGGGACAGGGAAGGTCTTGGGAAAGGAAGGTATTGTCACCATTAGGAACAGATCTGTGAGTTTCTGTCAGCTCCCATCGCAGTTCTGGGTGCCTTGGTAAGGAATAAAGGTGAAGGAATAAAGATACGAAAACGAGAGGGTTTTCTGACAACATGAAAGGAGGCAGAGGTTGACCAGAGTCCCGGGGTGGTATTTTTGGAGGCTCAGCAATATTCAGTGATGCTGCTGTCTTGTTTTGCTTTTGCCATTGTTCCTACGGCTCTCTGACATCGTCGTTTCTCTCCTCTTTTCCTTTTTCAAAATCTGCATGTAGATGTTTCTGTGGGAAGTGAACGTCCCTTCTTTGCGTTGTGAACTATTTCCTTGTGTGAGAGGGTGTCCTTCAGGCTTTCTCAAGTTGCATCCCTAAGCATGACTTTGCAATAAAGTGGTTTGGGCTCTGCTCTAAGAGGCAGCCTGTGCTTTGCCCCCCTCTAGGTCTAGGTGATTGCACGGGCTACGTGATGGAGAATGGAGGTGGGATGTAATTAACAGATTAAATGCTCCTGCCGGCTCTAAGGCGTCCAGCTCTAAGATGTCCAACACTCCACAGAGATAGAAAGATGTGATTCACTCTCCTGGTGAGGGGTTCAGCACCTGTGTCCTTTAAAAATCAAGATTCCCAGACTGTTTATAGCTGAGGTAGTATTTTGAGTCACGGTAGAGGAGATGCCTTGTCTGGTGGTCTGCTCACTTTGAGAAGCAAACAACAGGGCTCCTCCTAGGGTGTTTTAAAGAAGAAAGGAAAAGCTGGTGGGATCTGGAGCCTCTGCTTAAGCTGACAACCATCCTGCTACTCAAGACATAAACATCTCTCTCCAAAGCTTCCTGGATGCCCCAGTCCCATTTTCAAGCTCCTTCTCACATGTAAAACCCCAGTCTATCTTGATCTGGCACTTGCGCCTGTGGCTGACTGAGGCAGCAAATTTTGGCCAAGGTGACATTTTTCCTCTCTGTCATGACAACCATCTGATTGCTGGAGAGCAAATTTCCTAGGAAAATCCTTTTTCACTTCCCTTCTCACCTGGATGTTTTATTTGTCCACCATTTCACATTCATGTTACCTCTCTCTCCCCTTCTTCTGCTTCTCTCTCTAAAGGTTGACAGTGTCTAAAGTAATTTATGCTCCCACATTTTGCATTTTTCAGAACCATTTATAATGTGATTCCCAAACGCTTTTGTGACTGAAAGAAACTACAGAGAACCCAAGGGTATAATATAAAACACTGAGTGACTTGAAACCAAAAAATATCAGTTGCGTTGAACTTACCATCAAGATTTGGCCTTTATGTAATTTTATGGGACTGTAAAGGTCTGCTGGGACAGATGCATCTTTTTAGATTTGGTTTTAGTACAGGCAGCACACTAGAGTGTGAGTCCGTTCTTGAGTATACTGCAGTTCACATAATAACTACCTCTATTTCTGTGCCTATCACCTGCAGGTTACCTGCTTGAAAAATAAAAAGTCGTTCAGCAGCAGAGCAGGTTTCTTATGCGTGTGAGTAATAAAAAGAAAGAATTCCTGAGAGCCCCTTCATCCATTCTCTCTCCTCTTGTCCTCAAGAGCCCCTCGTTTTCCTTCCACACCTATTATTTTGTTCAAGTAATCAGAGGGAGCAATTTGTATTTTTAAGGAGTAAATTTAGAGGAATGTGAGGTTATCTGAGGTAATGGTTTTATGTAGGAAAATATGTAATAAAAATACTAATAAAATTGTCTGACAGTGTTGATCAGCTGCAGTGTCATATTAAATTCACTTTAAAATGTTTTCTATTCTTCACTCTCTGACTGAAAGGGGGGGGTGTTGAATCCTTAGCCGTGACAAAGGAGAATTGCTCTCAGTTAATTTTCATTAGCTGCCTAATTACCATTGCTTTATGAAGCCACATTTTAACCAGCAGTATTTGTGCCGTGCAATAAAAGCCGCAGCATTTTGCGACGCAGTCAGGCGCCCTGTGCTAAGCCATGGATGTGAGCGCACCGCCGCTGCCTTTGCCTGTCCTTCCGAATGGGAGAAGGAGGATTTTCTGGTGGCAGCCTCCAGAAGCGATCTTCAGCGTGGCAGAGCAAAGTGGGGCTCCTCTGGGTGCGAGGTCTGCCTTGGTCAGGAGAGCGTGTCTGCTGAAGGAGACGAGGGAAGGAGCTGGCACGGAAAGGTGGTGGCTCTAAATCAGCATACATGCTGTTGCTGATAAGAGGCTGAGAGTCGGGCTGAGGAGAGATCCCAGCGGCCTGCAGTAAAAGGACATTTTGCCTCTATTTTTTGGGGGAGCAAGATTTATTCCTCAAGGAAGAAACTAGCACTGTGCTAGGGTTACTTACCTGCTTTGCAAAATGTTACTGGCTGAGGGAGGCTTCAGGGTGCCCCAGACGTTGGCTTGTTTCCCCGTGGACCCTCTGAAATTGGATACTCAAGCCTGACTGTGTTTGGAACTGTTAAACCGAGGCAGTGTATACTGAGAAATCAGCACAGAGGTGGTGTAAAGTAATGTCTGTTCTTTCTCTGGGGCCGTTCTCAGCCAGCCTGGGGCTTGGAAGGGACAGGCTGTGCAAACTTTGCTTTACAGTAAGGGCGTTACCGCTTCCAGGTGTCCGTGGAGCCCATCACGAGAGGCCTGCGGGTACCCGGCGGAGAGGCCAGCGAGGCGGCTCCTCTCCCCAGCGTCCTCGAGGGCTGGTTAAGCCCCACCGCTGAACGCAGCGGGCTGAGGGCAGCTCAGCCTCCTACACCGAACCCGGGCACCGCGGTGTCCCCAGAGCTGTCACGTTCTCCTGCTGCTGCTGCTGCTGTCCTTGCTGTGGAGGCAGTAGTTGTTAGGAGGGTGGATGTCTGAGGATGTAATATCTTAAGCTGCAGCACTTAAATCCCCTGGAATAGGTCTGTCAGAGCACTGCAGGAGATCAGATCCTCAATTTAGGAACATGGTAGGCATGCTCCTTCTGCTCATGAGATCATGACTAAATGTTTACATTCCTTTGGGGTATGTTTGTTGTTGGTTTAATTTTAACACTGAGTATATAACTTAGTGTGCAAGTTTTTATGATTGCTTTCTTTTAAAACACATTCAGTGTATTTGCCATGAATACAAATGTTCGATGCAAAAAATGCATGCAGTACAAGACAACAAACCCTATCTATCATTATTTATACACTCAACAAAGCTATAAAGAGAGTTTACTACATAATAGACCAAAGTTATTCCTGTTGTTCCACCATTTATTTTAACTGAGTTATGCCAGGGGTAAATGTGATCCAATAAATCTGTAAAATAGCTCTTTACCTGCTAAGAAATTATTCAGATGCGATTCTGTGGATGATACAGGACTTTGTTCTCTTTTACTGTGGACTCTCATAAATATCAGACTGTCCTTTGTTGAGTTTCATGGAGTCGAATGAAGATGGGCTTCATGTTACTGGTTATGTTGTTATACATCTTTTTATGGTTACTGGCTTGCCAATTAATACAGAGTAAAATAAACTAGGAAACTGCAGGAAAAGCGATACCAAAGCTCAGATGGGAAATGGAGAGGAGCCAGACCTTGCTCTAGGGCTGCCTTCTTCCCGAGGAGGCAGGAACTGCTGCGCTGGGGTTCGGACGGGGAGCCGTGAGGGGGCCAGGGGGACGGTGCCTCAGCCCGGTGGCTGCTCTTGGGCTAGCCCAGCCGTCTGTCACTGAGATGGGGACCGAACATGGGGACAAGGGCTTGGAGAGGACAGCCGAGGAGAACACAGGCATAAACACAGCAGAGAAAATAGAGGAGCTTGTGCTGCCACTTGGTGTTTTCTCTTTTTAGTGGAAGAAATCAGGAAGGAGGATCTCTGACAGTGTGCTTACAAATCTTGGCTGCAGTTGACTCTCTTCTTCTGGAGCTAGCCAGACAGCAACCATATGCATGCAAGATGCTGTGACTGCCTTTTCCTCGCAGTTGGTTAGGAAGCAGAGATTCCTCGTTTTATCTTTACCCCATGCAGGTAACCAAGATTATCTTTTCTTCTTCTCCGCTAAAAAATTCCATCAATGTTCCTGATCATTACAGGTACCATCTCTGGCACACTCTTCCAGTCTGAGCTTTTACATTTGATAATAGTCACTTGTGATGTGAATGTAGAGTGGCATGTGGCGACTCTCCTCTTCAAAAAAAGATCTGAGTAAGGAAGGGAAGACAAACTTCCTCTGTGGTAAGTTCCCCCTTCCACACTTACTTACCTGTGCATTTGTTTGGAAGTTAAGAAAGACTGGCTGGTCGTCTGCCAGATACCAGCTGAAATAGCTGGTTTCATTTTTGTAGGTACCTACCACCGGTTCACTGAGGGTTATTGTAATATAATTTTATGACTCTGTGTGGGGCACTTAGTAAGCTAGGACGGTGCATTTCCTTCTCTGGGCACTTTATCCAGAGACAAGCTTTATGTAGTGGTGTGTTTTCCCACCCTTTTGTTAAAGTTGTATGTGAATAAACTTAACTTGAACTGCTTGACATGTCTAGTATGGAAGTACAGCACTAACAGCGTTATGTGAACGCCAAGCCAAATACAGATGCCCCTCTGACCTGGTGGTCCCTGCTGTTACATTAAGCTTTGCAAACCACTGGCTTTCAGCACCTATTAGACAGTCCTTCTGGGTGCATGAAATTACAATGGGTTATTGAATAAAAGCCCAGATAGCTCCAAAACACGTCAGCATAAATCTGACATGTGCAAGCCTCCAAGCTAAACTTCGAGATATGATCCCACCGTCTATAATAAAATCTCACCATGAATAATTATGGCCCATTACTTCCTCCCCCTTGTCAACATGAAATTCTGATGATGGTCCCTTTATTGCGCTGCATGGAACTGCATATATTATTTAACCAGTATGCAAGATTTCCACCTATTCAGCTAAATGGGAGTTTTCGTATGGCAAAGTTTTATTCTGGCAGTGGGTATTGTTAAGCTTTACTTTGGTTAAGCAGTTTAATAGAAAGTCCACAATCTGTGTGAATCCGCATTGTAGAATTCTGGTTTGCTGCCTGGGTGTAGCTATTTCAGCTAAGGGTAGCAATGCAGGACGGCAGTTCTTTAGTAGCACTTTTTTTCAGCACTTTTGCTATGTAAGTCAAATTATAAATAAAAGCATTTCAAGCCTACATGCTTCTCATGGCTTGAAATAGATTTGAAATCAATACAAAGGCTCTGACTTAAAGAGTCGAGAACTTTTTTTTTTTTTTTGCCTTGCAGAATAGTGTGTATGCAGCTATAAATCTCTCCTTCAGACTACATCTGTTCTGGTGTCCTTGCCACTAAAGTCCTTTTATCGAGTATGGACCCATCCAAAAATACCCCTTTGGTTTGCTAGCACATCTTGTGCAGTTTAAACTAACAAACATTAACAGCATTAAAAAATACAGAAGCGAGATGAGTTTTCTGATCTGAAGGGTATGGGAGAGAAGGGTCTTGTTAGATGTTGTCCTACTATTAATAGCTGTCATTCATAGCATCTGCTTTCTCTTTTGCTGGGATAGGAGGGTGAATATACAAGATAGATAGACAACCCTGGAAAGCACTTCAGGTGTGATCTTGGCTCTTAGCATACAGTTTTTCCTTCTTTATTATTTACCACACCCTACTATTAATAGCTGTCATTCATAGCATCTGCTTTCTCTTTTGCTGGGATAGGAGGGTGGATATACAAGATAGACAACCCTGGAAAGCACTTAAGGGGTGATCTTGGCTCTTAGCATACTTCTTAGCATTTCCTTCTTTATTATTTACCACATAAAGGTCCACACTCAGCCCTTTGATGGACTATCACAGGAGAGGGATAAGCAGGAAGCCCTTTCAGGAAGCCAACAACTCCAGCTGCCTCCCCATAAGCTTCTAGCAGTCGGAACTGTTGGGCCCTGTTGGGTCCTTTTGTACCCTCTAGGGAGAAAACACCACACCGGGGCGGAATAGCCCATTTCAGTTCTGTTGAGCCCAGGTGACAGATTGGCCTGTAGGTGTAATGCGTTGCTTCTTGGTGCGTTTCGTCACATAGGTGTTTTCTTGAGAAGTTTGAGGTGTTTGCAAGCCGCGGGTCAGTCGTTCATCAGCCAGCATGACGGTGCTCGCCTCTGCCGGCCTCGCTGGCGGACTAGTTCCTGTCAGCACCGGCACCGTGCCCCTCCTTTTCCATCATTTCCCTTTCCACTTCTGCAGGTCTGTTGAGTAACTTCACAGCTACTTCTGCTCTGTGCGGTCCCCGGCCCTGCTCTTTGCCACCCCATTTCTTGGCTGGCCGCTTCTCTGGGCTGCAGGTCCTGTCACCTGCTCTTGCAGCTCCTCATCAGCCCTTGACCGTGACCTTGGCCTGGTCTTCCCAGGCAGTTCTCGTGGTGCCCGCTGCTGCTTTTGGCTGAGCCCTCATTGACCATCTCTCTGAATTTCTGGTGAAAAAAAAAATACTCTCATCCACAGGCATTCCAGTGCGGGTCCTTGCATTTCCACATGTGCCTACAAACAAGTGACTGCAGGAAGTAAGGGGAGCAGAGATAACTTAGAAGATCTGTAAAAACAGCTTAGAAACGTTTCACTGTTCATGAATTACAAAAATGGGAACAGCCATAAAGCCATCCATGCGAGAATGGTCTTTTTGTTTATAAGCACCTGGCACAATGGGGAATCCCATTTCCTGGCTGTAAAAAACAATAATTTATGAAAATATCACAAGCGATCAAGCTGGAGACAGAGGGTCCGTGGAGAAATTACACTGAGACGCTCAGAGAAGGAATCCGAGCCAGATAACGCGCTTCCATCCTGTTTCATCCTCTTCTCTTTTGACAAGGGATTTTACTAGGGGGAAATAGGAGGAGAAGGTAAAGCTTGGAAAGTTATTGCTTTATTTCTGAAACAGATGCTTAGGCATTGCTGCCGTATCTGTTTAGAAACAGGCAGCCGAGCAATTTGTGGCACCGGCCAGTGAATGGAGGCTTGGCAGAGTCTTTTCTATGTTCCCACAAGTGTTGGTCACAGAGGGTAAATTGGGTTCCGCGTGTATCCTGCTATTTTGTTAAACAGGATGAGCAATGGTAAAAACACTTCAAAAAATGAGCCCCACTCCACTGATTGCTTCACTGCTTTGAGCGGTTGCGGGGCTGCGCTCACGGCTTTTTAAGAGTATACCAGACATGTATCTGAAAGAAGTCTTTGTGTTTTCCCCCCAAATTCTGCTTTTACTGAGAAAGGGGAAGGGAAGGAAGAAGCCCCTTCCTAACTTAAATAAGTTTTAGATGTTTAATTTCCTCTCTTGGAAGAAATGTCACAGACAGCAATAATCAAAAGAGTTTGACTAACATCACATAAATCAATGTGAGAGGAGGCAAAAAGAAAATATCCAAAGAGTGAAATAAACTTAAGATCAAAGATATCATTAGTCTTCTCAGTTCTTGGAAGAGTCTCAAAGGCAATATTTTCTTCAAGAATTACTGGCAAAATGTAATGGAAAATGTACTCTTATTAACCTTACTTCAGGCTTTCTCTTTTTGATGTCAAAGGCTGATAGTGGTGTGTCAGAAGCATTTATTACAAGCCTGTCCCATCCAATTCATGACTCCTGGGCATCAAATTTTATGTAATTCTCTTTAGTAGCAGGAGCAGATTTTAAAGACTGTTGTAACTGTCCCTTCCCAAATTGCAGGCACGCCCGTGGTTAATATCCTTGAGAGCTACTGTCATGTTTCTTCTAGGGCAGGAGTGGAGAGGAGTGTAAGGAGATACTACAGACAGTGAGGAAGCAAGAATTAAATACACATAAATAGGATTGAAGTGTCCTAGGTCTGTCTCTGAATGTTACCCGTTATGCTTCTGCTCTAAGTTTTGATTCGTGCTGTAGGTTTCTCTTTCACTGATACGTTTGTGTGTCACTGACAACACAGCTATATAAAGAATTCCTTAAGCATAGAAATGCTCAGGAAGGTGAACCCAGAGTAGCTAAAGGCCTGGACTTTCTGCTTGCAAACAGAAGGGAGGCCAGGTAGGTGAGGTCTAGCTGCAATGTGTGTCTGCTTGCTAGGTGTAAGCACCTGGCATGATCTGCTGAAGAAATGCTCAGGAAGGTGAACCCAGAGCAGCTAAAGGTCTGGACTTTCTGCTTGCAAACAGAAGGTGAGGTCTAGCTGCAATGTGTGCCTGCTTGCTAGGCATAAGCACGTGGCATGATCTGCTGGTGGTGGTAGTGGGCCTTCCAGATTCCGCTCTGGTGTAAACTGCACTGCAATTAAGGAGGTAAGAGCATATGCAGAAATCTGTTCTAAAATTGTTTGACGTTGACCCACAAATGAGAAATGACTAGTAGGAAAGAAACAAAAACTCTTTACCACTGAGCATATATTGAAAGTGAGAATAGTTAAACAGAGCGTACACTTTTAGAAACCTCATCTAATGTCATCTTGAATTAGTGTAGGCCTTTTTGTCTTTTGGTAAAGCTAAATCTGAGAAGGCCACTCAACAAAAATGTATACTTTTTGCAGAAGGCTTTGTGAGAGAGCACTTTCACATTACAGGGATCTATTATCATCTTGGAGGAGAAGTTTTGCGACTGCAGTTTACTTCCCAGCCATTGCACCTCCTAAGCTTTCCTGAAAGGTGAGATGGAAGAAAAAGAATCTCAGCTTTTCGCCTCAGTGTGATTTGGTCAGATGGGTTCTGTCTAAGGCCAGCTAAGAGCAGAAACATGTGAAATAGGCATCATGGGGACATGAGGTCTCTAGCTAGCTTTTCGCCTCAGTGTGATTTGGTCAGGTGGGTTCTGTCTAAGGCCAACATGTGAAATAGGCATCGTGGGGACATAAGGTCTCTAGCTGAGGCTGTTTTGCTCTATAATGCCCCTCTTAGTGGCACGCACAGCTGGCCAGCGTGGGGTAGCCCTTACGCTCTCACTTGTGCAGGATGGTCACGACAGTGAAGATTCCCCAGACTTTCATGTGAATAGTAGGAAATAATTTAGTGCACTCCATGCTGGGACAAAGCATACAGGATTAAAAGCTGCGTATGACCTACGGAGGATCAAGGGAAGATTTACAGCATGGAGAGTAATTTCAGGTACTTTTTTAGAACAAAAATATGTGTTGGAGGGAGCTGCCTGTCCTGGTTTGACATAGATGCATCATTCGAAGCGCTACAGGCCTCTGCAAACACCTAAACCTGGATAGTCAGTTCAGCAAAATTGTGAGCTACTTATTAAGTTTAATCATCGGTGTTTATAGAGCTGATTAGTGCTGTTGGGTACCACTGATGTCGATATCTGATATACCACCAGTGACGTACTAAGTGAGGCCTTGATTTCTCAAGGTTCATTATGTAATTAGTTTGTACTTTTTACTCGGTGTTTTTTACTGTAATGTCTTCATATCAGCTGCAAAATCTGTAACATAATTTTCACAGATAATTTATCAGAGAGTGCAGAAATTCTGCAGTGCTAATTAAGTATAAGAAATATACTCGTTGGGCTTGTGAATATGCATATAATTTGATACGAGCTTGAGTGCAAGCCTGTTTAAGGAATTTGTATCAGTAAAAATTCATTCCTGTTTTGGAAAACGTGTGGTTGTTTTTAGTATGTTCCAGCACATGTAGATGCATTATAATTATTTATTTATATGAAGATAAATTCTGCTGTTTCATCAAATCTCCGATTTGGAGCGTCTTGCAGGGGTAGTTCACCAAAATCGGGGGAGTTACTTGTCGATTTGATCTCCTGTGATTCATCTGTCCGCGGGTCCGCAGGCTTCCTAAGGCCTTGCTCCCGCCTGCGCCCCAGGCATCTCCTGGCTTCCTGCACAGCTCGTGGTGCAGCATCCTGGCAGAGCAGAGTCTTGCGCTTTCGGTGTAGCCTAGGCCAGGGCAGAAAATGAACGTTTTTCCATGTAGCTCCTTCAGAGGCTTTACTCTGCATCCTTCGTTGTTCAGGTTGTTCAAGAATCCGTCCAGCTCGTCGAGGATTTGCAGAGCCGCTGCTCACGCCGTTGTGCTGCAGTGCAGGTGAACGTTTTGGAGACCACATGGCCAGTGTCCATGGCTTCATATACTGCATTTGGCCTGGCAGGGAACAGGGGGAGCCTGTTATGAAATGGGCTCTGACAAATCCCCTTGGTCTTGACGTACAGGCTGGATGTAATTGCGTAGCTTATTTACTGTGAGTTAATAGAGTTAGTGTTTAACATTCATTGTGTTTGATTAACGAGGGCATTGCTGTTCCTTTGCTGAAGGAAAGGACAGATGTGTCCATGGTCCACTAGTTCCACTTAAACAAACACAAAGAAATTGAGTTTCAAATCACTTTCAAGGACATATTTCATCAAGGGGACAATGCGTAGCCTTTAATCTGAAATCAGATGTCAGAAGTGGAAAGGACTACACTTCTTCCATCATAGGTGAGAGAGCAGCTGTCCTTGAGCATGTAGCTCTCCGTACTGCCCACTGTGCAGAGGCAGGGGGGAGAGGCAGCAGCCCTGGCGATGGCAGGTTTGCATTGCCTTGGTATTTTTGTGCTGCTCAAGCATGTCACATGTCCCTCGCTTCAGGTTCTCTTCCAGGAGCTTACTGTGCCCAAAGCAGATCCCATCTAATACAACTGATGTGTGCTTGTCTCATCTTTAGCTTGTTCACTACTGACTGCTGGCCACTGCATGTTATTTGCTGCCATTTACAGCAGCTTGGGTTCTGTATGCCAAACATGCACACGTATTAGTCAGTTCATCCTTTCCTATGTTTTAATTGACGGTTTGGATTGTGAGTCTTTTCACCAAGTCCTGCAACGTGAAGGTTGTTTGAACCTCGACCGGGTTTATGTTGCAGTAGCCGGGTTCAGTGTGGTGCCAGCAGGCTGCCCTGGTGCCGCTGGTTCTCCAGCTGCACGTGGCTTGCTGTGGGGCTGGGGAGCCGGGAGGAGGCTCCGCAGCGACCCGCTTGCTGCAGGCACGGGGCTGGCCTCCAGCTCAGGCCGCTTGGCTCCTTCAGAGCAAACCCAGAGCAAGGCGAGCACGGCTCGTTGTCGGGGAATTGAGTTGGTAACAATAGCATGGAGTTTTGTAAGCGAAAGAATGGCAAGATGTGAAAGAAATGTTTTAATTGTCATGAAGTAGAGCTCAAAAGCAAATTCCCTTTTATCAGATAGGTCTTGCGTGTATGAACTTAATATTGTGATAAAATGCATAAAAATAGTCAATGATTCAGGTTACTGGTAAGCAGAGTTCCCCGTTGACTTGACTGAAAAATTATTCACCAGCGCTCTAATATTTGCAGCTCATCAGGTAAATACAGAGATTGTCACTGCAGTAATGGCTTCCGAAGATTTGTTTAACTCGTTAGCTCTAATGAACTGAAGAAGTTCTGACTTTATTTACACTAAGAAAGCAGGCAATATCCACACGAGTGCTGCCACTGCTGACAGTTCAGCTGATGGTGCATGTGACAAGGTATTTTTATATAATGGTTTTATAGGGCAGAGACTCTAAAGCTAGACCCTCTATGCTAAGAAATGTGAGCATTACTGGTGCTGAAAAGATTGATCTGTAAGTGTAATTGCATGGTATTTTTCAGCTAATATTACTAAGGAAAACTTGAAAGCTAACCAAAGGATAACTTCTTGCAGTCTTCTGCTGCCAGAGTGGCTTGTTTTCTCTGCAAAGACAGTCCCCTAGTTTGGATAGTCGAGAGCCCACAGTAGTGCTCGTTCCTGTTGTGACATTGCTCTTTCATTTTGACCACATAAAATATTTCAGGACAAGAGGTTGGGCAGTCAGACCACCCCTGCAGTCCCCATAAGAGCTTCCATCTCAGCTTTTAGCTGGTAGGAGACTCTTCCTCCTCTCCTATGCAGCAGAGGATGGTAACGTGCTGTCACGTGAGGCCTAGATGAGGACACCTCCTCAGCAAAGATGAAATCATCAGCAATTGCTTATCGCTGTCATACATGGCTGTTCAAAAGCTGAATGAACTACAAAGCTTTCTTCCGTTAGATGGAGCAGAGTTTTTCACATAGCTTCTAAGGCAAAGGTGCTTAAACCATGCCAACCTGATTTCAGGAACATGGCATAGACATGTAAGTGTAATCTGTAGGGGATCCTTCGTATGATTAACTGCCACTTCAAGTTCTCACTAAACTTGTCAACCAAAATGTCATTTCCACAGCTACTAAAGCTACCATGATAATGAATTCATTTAGGAGAAGTTGCATGTTTTTGCCTTATACAAACTTAGAGTATATTCTCACAGCTAGGCTGGGGACTCATCCTACCCTGTATACTGAAATTGTACGTGTGAGTCTTCAGTATTTGGTACAATGGTTGTGCATCCTACTTATTCAAGATGTGCATTTGTGAATCTAACAAGCATAAAAATTTGGAAGAATACAAAGAAACTGAAAATACTTTTTAAACTTTATTGAGCAACAAATTTTGAGATGCCCTACTCCCCATTAAGTATCAGAAAAATAATGAGGATGAATCGCATCCCAGCAAATGTCAGTAAACACTGATGGAGCACTGAAATTCATTATCGAGAATCATTTTTATTAATAATTTTTTCAGAACAATATACGTTTGGTATGGTTTTAAGATAGCTCTGCAGTAGAAATCTAACACAAAACTAAAACCACCCCCTGCATGCGTGCCAGTGTTTTGAGAGAGTAGCTTTGCCAGGTATTGGATTGCTGAAGAGCAGCTCAACCTGTATTTATTATACATTGCCAAAGCAGGGTCTTTACAGCCAGCCCGGGTTGTGCATAAAGCATTGGCCCTTCTGCGAGTGTTTTCTGAGAAGTATGCTAGAAAAAAAAAGATAAGTCTGATACATGTTGCTCCTACTGCAGGTTACTTCTCTATTGACAACTTAGTGGCATGTATCCAGCTGTGGTGGCTCCTTTATTGAGTTTTGCTTTGGGGGATTTTTAGCAGTGAATCCAAACAGAAAGCAAGTACTCGGAACTAATAGCCTGACAAATATGTTAAACTGCTTTCTGTGCTGACTGTGGTTTGCCCGTTTACCCTGCTACAGCTCTTGTTGACATTCATTACCCAGCAGTATTGGAGAGGGTGCTTCAAATTAGCTCTGTATCTAGAAACTGTGTGGAAACAATTAGCAAATGTTCATTTTAGGGATTCCTGCCACACATTAGTGTGCATGACAGTTAACAACTGGCTATTGTTGGACATGAACGCTACTACAGTCACTGTTTTCTGCTCCTGGCAAAAGAATATTGTGCATTTTCTGAACCTGCTGGCAATGACATGTTTTACTGGAGCAGCACATTCCAGGATTTCATAGCAGAGCTTCCAGCTGCTATTGGAAATCTTTCAGAGCATCTAAATCTGGACTCTGCATAGGTCTTATCACAGCTTGTGAAACACCAGACCAGCACCAAAGAGGTGGATTTATCTGAGTCTCTCATCATCTGCAGTGTTACACAGCAGCGCTTGCATCACGTATCTCCTGCTGGAATAGTAGACCATCACGAGCCTGCTTTTGAAGAGATGTTGTCTTTAAGCAGAAAACCCCAGGAGCAGTGCTGAATCAAAGCCTCTTAAGATATTTCTGTGCAAGTACTTGTGAAGCTGCTGTTAGTGGTCCAGATTCCCAAGCAACAGGAACGAGATGTTGAAGCCATGAACCCTGTTAGTTTTCTACGCTCTCACATAGTGCCCTGCAGCTGCAGCAGCTCCCATTGATTGAATTGTGGTGTCTTATGGAAAATTATATGGGGGGACATTCACAAAAGCTAACTTAAAGTGGTATCCTTGGATACTGTCAGTAGACAGCAGCGTGTGTGTCTTCCAGTGTGTGGTCAAAGGCCAAGGTCAATCTTTAGGTGATCTGAATCACCCTTTAAGGAATTGTTTCTTTTTCTGCCATCTAGGAAGCTCATAACTTTGTACCCTGTGGCTAAAGTTAGTCTTCGTGATACCTGGATTCCTCAGCATGGACTGAGGGGTCTAAATTGTCGTCTTATTGCTAAAAAAGAAAAAAACAGCTTTTTTATTAATGAGTTTATCTTATGGCAGTTGAGACCACTAGTGATCTTTTTTGGTGCTACTGTAGTATCTATAGCATATGTATGTATGTAGAAATAGAATATGGCTTTTTTTTCCATTAAGACAGACCAGTTAATTTAAAAAACTTCTAGGCACAGAACATGTTGAATCTGAGAGGTTTGTTCAATGCCGATATTTCTTCAAATACACTGCATATTGTAAAACCTAGTGCAGAATGATCCATTTTCCATAATGCACTGGGGTGGTCTGCTGCTGCAGAGATTGGTATGCAGGTCAGCTGCTGTGGTGCACAAATCCTGAAGAAAAGCTTGCTGAGGTAAATATTATGGTTAGTGCTTCCCTTGACAGTAGCTTGAATTTGAAGCTGAAGGTACCTGCGTTCACTGTCAGCTTGCCACATCAGCACATCTCCCAGGAGCAAGTGCAAAAGCTGATTGAGATGGGTGCTTCGTGGCCTCTGGACCCAGAACACATCCATCTCAAGACACAACGCGCCTGACAAATATATACACAGGGTGAAAAAAGGTTAGGTGACTTGAAAGTGTTTTGATAACTCTGTGTTCTGGAGAAGTTTGATGATTCATCTGTTTCTCAGTCCCAGTTTGTCTTTCTTTCACTGAGTCATGAAGTGTAAGAATATTCTGGTGTGTGATGTGCTTTTTGGTCTCACAGAGGACCACGTATCTAACCAAGTGTAACTAGTGTGACCTTAGTGCGTGGGCAGGAAGTGAACAATTAGAGTGAGTGAATGGTAATATATTCATAGCACATGGTACCGTAGTGATTTTCTGGCAGATTGATTGCCTCAGCCAGGCTGAAGGGACTGGCTGCCA
The DNA here is from genome assembly GCF_000705375.1 of Tinamus guttatus. The sequence goes on along the minus strand of NW_010588828.1, from coordinate 3,226 downwards.
AGGATTTATATTGGCTAGCGAAAAGCACTCGTAATAATAGTTCCTTCCAGTAAAAATGACAAAATGCTGGAGGTCAAAGCACATAAAGCAGCAAGCAAAATAAAAATGACTCTGTCATGACTGTATTCCATCCTAGGTGAAGAGCAGCTGGTCCAGCACTCTAAAATATCGGGCAGAGGCTTGGTTGTGTTGGCCTATGCTGCACTACATTAAGAGTGGGGAGGAAAACAAGTTGTTATTTTGGAATGATTTCCTGATAAGGAACTACTACCAGGAAGGTTATAGGGTTGTAGTAAAAGCTACTTCACAGAACTTGTCCTCACTAAAGAGGTAATTTGAAATGCTTGCACTCAGGTTAAGGCCCCTTAGGTTAACGTGGCTTGCATGAGGAAAGCTGTCCCAGGAATTAGCACCTAGCAATACCGAGCAGTTGTGGTAAATGGTTAATGGTAAATGATGTGGTGTTTCCTGAGGCTTCAGCTTGTTCATAGAGATGGGTCAGCTAACTGCAGTGCAAGGTGTAACTGTCGTTGCCTTAATGAGTGTTGTTGTTGGTTGTGGGCATTTTTTTGGGAAAAGGAGGATTTGAGTCAGGAGCATGTGTGTTAACCGAAGCTAACTGTGCAGTAGGAAAAGCCATGCACATCTTAATGATGCTGGTACTTTTGGAATGTCAGTGAACAGGATAGCACTGGAGAATCTGTGTAAGGATGAAGAACATGGAGAGCAGGCCCTGATTTTGAAAACTGTTGTATATCCAGCCTCCCTGGGAGATCTTGGGTTTTGGCTGTTCAAGATCAGGCTCTGTTGTCTGGTTTACAGCTCTGTTGATGGTTATGGGTTTGGCTTGAAGACTTGATGAAATCGTGTTATCTGACTGGGAGGTTTGAAGAGGATTGAGGAAGTCTCAGGCAGTCACATGGCTGTCCTTGAGGGTCCCATATGTCCTCCCTGACGCAGGCCGGAAGAGATAGTGTCTCTGTCTGCAGCAGGAGATGGAACTGGCCAGGATATTTCCCCAGAAACTTGCAGTGTTTTCTCCTTTTGCTGAGGCCTTTTGGGGAAAGTTAGTATCAGGACTTAATTGTTTCATGGAAGTACACTAGAGTTTCGTGAGTGAAAGCAAGAAAGCAGAGCTTCAGTTTGCAGACTGACTTCTGCTTATATTTGCTACAAGGGATTCCCCTTGTATGCTTAAATATGCTTAAATAACAGAAGGGCTGTCACAGAAGTGACAGCCAAGTGTATGACACAGGAGGAACTAGCAAGTAAGCTATTAGCTACTGCTATAAAAATACAGAACAAGGGCACTGCTGGTACACCGAAGGGCAGAATATTACTTTGCATTTCTTTTTCTGACAATATTGGTTAAAATCTTCGTGTCTACTGAGGAGTAGTTATTGAGGAATGTTAAAATTTTCTATAAAAATATTTTATGAAGTGATATAAATTGAAGAATATTTGCCTGCACAGCTGGAATAGTATGCCTAAATTGTGGTCATGTCTCCTGAGTAAATAACTCAGGTAGTTGTTTGCAATATATATCATCTTACTCAACAGCTACTCAAGTGTAACAGTTCAGTACAAGTTTGTGAACATATTTGGGAGAATGTTTTGTGAATTAGATTTAAAATAGATGAAAAAAGGACAGAAGAGAATCCCTCTTGTTGAATTTCCATGTTTAACTTAATCCAGGACAGGCCAAGATCATTTTAGATCAAAGACAGGATCATAATCCTCTTTTGGTAATAATTAGGGAGCTGTGTCTGTGCTCAGGACTATGTGGAGGCCGCAGATTGGTTTAATCCAGCTGGTGATTTAGCTGTACATCTTCTTGTTCTCTCTTTTTTTTTTCCCTTTGTATACCATCAAAAATTAAGTAATTACATCTGTATTATCTTCTATTCTTCAAAGAAGTGGCATATTTCTGGGTTAGGGTAGAAAATAGAAGAGAAGAAGGAGAAGTGACTGGGGGTAGTCACTAAGGTCTGATAGTTTGTACACACATCTGTGTTTTAGTAGAGTGTGAGGACTTCTCTGTTTGGTGGAGGGTGTTTTCTTTTGGACCTATATATTTTTACTTGGAAAGCTCTGCTATATATAACATTGTAGTGGTGTAGAGGTTCCTTGTGCCAGTGCAATGTATTGCCCATCCCACTGAGGTACAAGCCTGTTGGTTCAAGCAACTTCATGCTGGTGTGTTTTAACCCACTGGAGGTGCTACTTTAATAGGTACAACTGTCAGGCGCGTGCATAGTAATCCGACATGGTGGTCTTAGATAGTTGAGATAGTCAGATAGATAACAGAACTGAGCTTAGATATTCAGAGTCATAGCAACGTGCAGCTGTCCTTCAGTTCGGTCTTGCCATATCTACAGAGCTAGCACTGGTCACTGGTAGCGACTTTGCCATAAGCCACTTCATTATTTAACTCTTTTAGTTAGTTCCTAGCTAAGTTTGGGAATAGTTTCATTATTGTGAATGCCTTGATTTAGAGGGGAGGAAAAAGTATTTGGCTGAGGTTTCCAAAAACATCTGCCACCTTTTGGCAATGAACTGTCTCCATATGGGGAGTCAGTCTCCCTAGGCCTTTACATTTTAGTGCTGCAGTTAACTAATGATGTAGTCAAGAGCCTGTTTAAGATTGAAGAGTCCTATTTTATTGCTATAAGGTATCCAAGGCTGTGCTAATACCCTCAGGCCATTCTTCAGGGCAGGAAAGACCTCTGACATGGTAACCAGTTTCACAGATTTCTGTCTGCAGTGCAGAGCAAATGCTGAGCAAAAAGCAGCTGACAGCCCCGAAACAAATTGTTTGGCAACCTCAGATATCTTTGAAGTCATGTGTAGTGGGTAGAGCAAACAAGCCCCCCGATGATGAACATGGGCTGAAACACCCAGAATGGGTATGTTGCGTGCCAAAAAGCTGAGGCTAGAACCTTTGCCCACAAGTGCACGGTTCCATCTTTTGCCTAGAATATCCTCATGCTGAGGGAACACTAACACAGAAGGAACAATCTTGAAGATCTCAGTATTGATCACCTACTCAGTATCCCCTGGAGCCAGCTACTGCTTCTCTGGAAGGCTCAAATTTCTCTCCCTTTCTAAGGGACATAGAGTCCCTTGGTTTTAAGGGACATAGAGTCCCTTAGAGTTTGCATGTTTCAGGGCATATGATGCCAGGTGATCTTATTCTGGCAATTGTGCACAGAGGAGATTTAATTTT
>NW_010588827.1:34765-45700 GCF_000705375.1 Tinamus guttatus | reverse complement strand
GTGTGTGTGTGTGAAGTGTCTCAGTGTGTTTAATTCTCCCGCACATATCTTGTGGTAAAAATGTTCACTAGAGTTTCTACTTGCCTTTGGTAACTTTGAAACTTGATTGTTGTTTTCCCTCAATCTTCATGATATTCCAAAAAGATTAAAAAAGATGACTTTCTGCCTGTCCTTGTCAGATCTACATCTCTATAAGCTTTCTTCCATTACATGTATGTTAAAAATAAATAAGTAGATATGGTTCTGAATTTGGTTTAATGTCAGGATTTACTTTTTCATCATTTTTGTGTGATTGATTCTGGTAGAGCTGTTGGCCAGGGTTGGCAGGCTGCTTTCAGGTATCATCTGGGTTGAATTTTCTGTAATCTACACCACTGTTGGGATAAGGATCAGTACTATATATTTTGAGTCTGAACATTATTTGATATTCCTCTTTTTTTTATATATACTTTTCTACTTTACATACTTTTTATACATGTAATTATGGAGAATGAAAAAAAGTATGGAGGAAGGTGTGAAAATTAAACCTGTTTTTTACTAAAATAACCTATTTTCTGTAGAGTAAAAAGTTGTTATTACAGATGTTGAGATTTCTGTTCAAATGGTAGTCTTCCTGCACCAATTTGGAGTTTTGGGTATCAAGAAAGTAACTACTGTGCTGGAGAGTATGGTAATTCACTGACCAGAAAAGACTAACTGTTGGCCACATTTGCTGCTGCAATGTGTTTGGATGTAATCTAAGACTTATATGATTTCATTTGAGGTTTCATTTGCAGTTTTCCATGAATTTATAGACTACTTTGCCTTTGGAGTCCTCAGTGATATTCACAGCTTCTCTAACTTTGCCTCTCTGCAGTGATTCTATGTCTCTGCGTGTCTGGCAAGGTATGGCTTTTCACTGGAAACTCTGGTAATAGCCTTGTGGTGTGGGGGGAAAAGGAGTAAGGAATACAGGCAGTTTTTCAGCACCTATTTTGAGGCTTCTTAAGATGTTTGAAATCTGTTTCCCTAATGTGTTAGTGTTTGGAGCACCCCAATCTTTGTAAATGCTGGTTTTAATTATGCTGCAAAACTTGTTGTGTAAGCCATCTATGTCTTAAATGTTAATATGATACTGTAGTTAAATTAGATTTTTTGTCAAATATGTGCGCACCCATCATTTATTAAAAATGAATCTGTATAGGAGCAATTTGATTTAACTTTTAATAATATAGAAATAATTGAAAGAAATAATGGTTGAAGAAATGATAGTTGTTGTAGAGTTCTTCAGTAAATTGTAAAAATTAAGAATTACAGACTTGATTGGCATGAAACAAGTGGGGTTCTATGGAATCTTTACTGAATTCTACAGAAAAAATGCAAAACCTTTATTGAAATGATAGTCTTTCCCTCTCCCCTGTTTTGGGGCAGAGGAGAAAAAAAACTTTGTTTTGGACTTTCTCCAAACTGTGCAATCATAGAAGCGGGAATGTGAAAATAAGGTTTCTGTTTGTTCCTCAGAATGGCTCTTGCTTAGTTGAACTTAGCTTAGCATGAGCAGGAGCCTCCAGTATAACCTGCTTTTCTTTTTGTCCAGCTGTTTACGTAATCATGACTCGGGTCACATGCACTCATCATTCCCAACTGCAAAGCCCATGGATACGATGGAATAATTGACTGACTGACTTATTCCTTATCTTCTTGTGGAGAGAAGTGTGTGTAGCTCTGGAGGAAGTTTTTGAGCTTCTCACTGTGACTTGTCACTGAATTTCTTGCTCTATTTTAGGCTTCTTCTGTTCATACAGAAGCTTACTTAGTCTCAGCATGACCATAAAAGAATATATACGCTATTACTTTGAACAAATACATTTAAAGTTAGGAGTGTTTTTCCTCAGTCAAATTTAACTCGAAGGAAATATTTTTGCCCTTCTAGTTGAGAAGAGAATAGCAGTCCTGGTGAAGAACAGCATGATAAAGAATGCATAAAAATGGCTATGGTTCACTGTCTCTCTTGGGGAGAGAGCAAATACATAATGTATATTGGAAAATATGTTATTTTCAGCATTTTGCAGGGAGAGCCTAGGTTTTTGCCTGGCACTGGGAGAATCATGACTTCCTCTTTTAATATCTAGCAAAGAATACATTTTTTAAAAAAAGAGAATAACATACATTACATTCTTCTCTCTTTCTGATGGTGTCGTATATTTGTTGGTATGAAACACTTGGTTTTGCCTTTCCCTCTGCTTCCCCCCCCCACCCTCTTTAGTTCTTCCTCCTCTTTTGCAGTATCTCAGAATATCACTAGAATTACTCTCATCTGGCCTCTGCAGCACATCAGAAATGTGTGGCTGGAATCCTGGTCAAGGCATATGGATCTCTTGTGTGGTTCTGAGGCTGATGGGTTGTCCCTGTGCAGCTGTTCAGGAATGATACCTGTTCTTCACAACTGCTCAGGCTTGTGTTTCTTAGGTCAGTCTAAACGCTTTAAAAAGTGTCTGTGTGTGCATATTGCTGAGGGGGTGGGAGGTCCTGTTACCTAACCCATCTCCCATATTACAAAGTAAACCAATTATTACTTATGCTGTCATGGACACAGAAGCCCAATAACTTTTCTTATAACATCATTTGAAGCACCTTAATACTGTTCCCACTTATGTTCCCCTCCACCCCCACAACATGCAGCTATTCCTCATAGATTCTTGTTTACAAACTTACTAGTTTTCATGTCACTTCCTAAGCTTGATCTGCTTTCATGCATGTCTTTGACTAAAGCTTGACAGAGCAATCCAGCTGAGGTCTTGCTTATGGTTCTTTAGCCTTTAAACACCTTATAGATAATATAATCATCAGATCCTTCTCTGCAAGTACTACTGCTTAGTCTTTTATTTCCCATATATGTTTGTTTTTCTTGAGCATATGAGGTGCTTTTGGAGGTATTTCTCTGACACTCTATATCTAAGCAGTTAGCTATAAAACTGCATTATAAGTGGTCTCTGGGAGAGACACCAAAAGGTGGAAAGTAATAAACTTTAGGATTTTTTTTTCTTTCCAATACAAGATGCTAATAAAAGTATCTATAAAATAGAGAGGAATAAAAACAGGTTAGACATAAAAAAAAAATTAATAGCATGTCTCCTTATGCTTGAGAAATATCATCCTAGACAATGCAACAAGCCTACTGGGTTGATAAGGTAGTGGTTAGGTTTTATTTTCATTTGCTTCAGTAGTGGTTCTGTGCGCTTTCTTTTTTTTTTTAAATGGAATTTAAGTACACATCTGCATGCAATATTCAACCTATGCAATAAAAGCTCCTTTATTTATGGGCTTTGTCACATGTCACACTTGTGTTCAGGAGGTCGTCTGGGTGTTCTTGTTGGCTGTACCGACTCTTGCTTCTCTGCATGTGCCAAAACGACCCTCTGTCAGTCACGTTCATAAACCTCCCCTCTGTAAAATCCCAGCTCAAGCTGCTGTAAAATAGATATCCCGTAGACTTTATAATGGAGTCATTTGAAACGTATAGTCAAATCTAAGCGTTTTAGAATTCCCTTTTTGTAGTAGCTGGCTCTGACATACACGAGCTGTCATAATTTTTATACGGTAAGAATGTCGATATTACCCTGCATTATATAAAATGCATCCAGTGAGTCATGTTCTTAGCAAGTGAATCGATTCCACGCTTAAACATCAGTTTCTTTTTTGTTGCTGGTGTAAAGGCCAAGGACAGAGGGGCAGCCTAGGATAAGGGGCTGCTCTGTCAGCTCCCTCTTAGGAGGGGGTCTGCTTAACCATGCTGCATGCTCTGTGCTGGCTCTGTTGCTTAGTTCATTGCACAGAAGCCCTTCAGGGACCTTCTTCAGAAAGCTACCTGAGCATGGAAGCATAGGAACTTTTTTTTTTTTTTTTTCCTCCCTCCCCCCTCTTTTTTGCTAACAGTTAAATAGGTTTACTGTGCAATCAAAGAAGCAGATCTACTGACTGAGAGGATGTTGAGAAGAGAAATGGATTTACCCTTTCTGTAGCAATAATTCATTTGATCGGTTCTTTTCTGGTGCAGGGACTCTAACTAGTGTCTTGAATTGAAATGTCAAATTTGTCACAACAGCTATGCTAGGTAATCTGCATGCTGTCCTAAAGATCACTAGTGCATTTTCATTCTCTCTCATTTTTGACTTGCTGTGTCTCTTCCTAAGGACAGAACTTCTGGGCTTTGGGAATTGCTTAATCCAAAGCATCAAAACAATGTTTCAAAATATGACCCCAAGGGGTGGGGGATTAGTTTGGAAAGATAAAGTTGGAGTAAAAGTGGAATTTGTCTGTCTTTACACTGCTCTTCAGGGGAATAGCTGAGGAACAGAGATCTGCTATTAGGCAAGCTGGGTAGAAACATGAAGTTAAGAAGCCCAAGAAAGTGGTTAAAAATAAAGGCTAGGCTGACACTGTAAACATTGCCTCAGTACAAGAGTTAGCTTTCTTTTCCATAACTGGATGTTTGGGTGTTTTTTTAAGTAACTTAAAAGATATATTGTCTGCTTCTTGAAATTAGAATTGTCAGTATCTTTGAAATCACTTTTTGAGATCTTTTGTACTAGCAACATGAAGGAAAGTGCTTTAGAACGGAATTTTCAAAGTTTTTTTTTTTTTTTTTTTTTTTACTGCTTCCTTAATTTTTATTTAAGAATAGCAGGAGTAACATCATTGTCTGCTCCTATTATGTGATGCATAATGCAGTGTTATAAAAATGTCCACATTATCAAGAGTTACCATACAGTGGTAAATGAGATGCCACCTCATTTCAGTAGATTTAGCACAAGTAATAAATTTGTGGAGAAACTGCAGAGAGCATAGCTTATAGCAAATAAACTGTAAAAATATAACCTCTCTAAAATGCCTGTAAGCAGCTCTGGCAAACATATTTATATTGTACCTTGAATACTTCTCAGAAAACTCACAACTGGTGTCTTTAAGTCTGTAATTGTCATTAGGATTGAGAAAGATTATCTGGTACATCTGGTACATTAGAACTGAAGAGTAGTTAATTTGTTACCACAGCTGAAGTCCTTTTAGATATTTTCTGCCACTGTGTGCAGAGGGAGGTGAGAAAGTAATTGCTCCTGAGCAGAAACTTGAGGAGGAAGTGCTGAGCCAGACAAATTTTCTGTACTGCTTTAAAACCAGCTGAATAAATTTCATTACTTGCTCTAGGAAACTGCTCTTAAACAAGAGAGGAACAAGAAGGGAGATTAGCATCCCAGTGCACCAATTTGTTCAGGATTATTGTTTGTGATGTTTAAAGGAAAACTTTGGTAAATACCGCAGTGTTGACTGGAAAACATGGCACTGGCAGTGCCATCTCCTGCTGCAGCCCATGTGCTCCAGCGTAGTCTGCCAAGCAGGGAAGCACCAGCACCAGACCCGTCTTGCAGGGACACTGGTGTCCTGGCCTACGCTGGAGACTGCCAGGAGTTTTTGTATCTGGAGGATGTAAACACCGAGTCCTCTGAAGGAGCTCTTTAAGAGATGTCCTCTTTGGAAGAGAGAGAATGAGTAAAGAGAAGGTTATCCAGGATATCTTGGATGAATCACAGGATGGTTGAGGTTGGCAAGGGACCCCTAGAGATCATCTAGTCCAACTCCCTGCTCAAGCAGGGGCACCTAGAGCATGTGGCACAGGGTGGCATCCAGGGTTTGGCGGCTGAAATGTTCCCACATGAATGCTACTCAACATAGATAAATAGTATTTGTGTGAGACATTGTCCAGTCCAAGAAACATTGCCTAGGGAGGTGGAAATCTTCATCTGGAGCCTTCCTGCTTCCTCCTTTAGCGTAGGAAGTTATGTAATGGATGATATTTACTCGTGCCTGTTGTGAGTCAGCGGAAGACAGCAAGGGTATCTCTGAACTTCACCAGGCACTGATGAGCTATTGTACACTTCGATAATTTAAAAAAAAAAAGGCAGAAATCAACATGCAAGGAAGAAGAATAGATTAATAGTTCTAACAAACCATCTTAATAGTTGGCTTAAAATATGTTTCTAAAAACAGAACAAATATAAGACTAAGCTCTGTAAAGAAGCTGATCTGATTAATAACACAAAATAAATCAGTTTCCCATTTTCTTGAAGTGTTACTTTTGTCACTCATAAAATGTCCTAATTATTAATCAGAGCAGAGTTTGTTTGTGTGTGTTTTTCCTCCCTTTACCATATGGCAACACTAACACTCCCATTCAGCCTCTCCCTTTATCCAAGGAAGCACTTAGGAACCCGGGACACGACATTCCTATTTTGCTCTGGTGCTAATTCTCAAATAACTGCTGTTTAGTACTACAAAAAAGTTTTCCTTTGCCCTTCACAACTCAGTGAGCTGTAAACACTGAAGTAATTGAGCTACCCACATCCTGGTCTGCAGGTGATATGAGTGATGCATTTTTATTAGCATTTAATTAAATTGCAGATGTTATGCTAAACTGTGAAAGTGCTGGCAAAAGTTGAATAACTGGATAAATAGCACCCTTGCTTAAAAGCAATAAATTAAAAGATTGTTGAGTAATCTGGAGAAAATATATTCTTCAACTGTCTTGAAGCAATTAACCTGTGCTCTATTGCCTAAGGAAAAAAAAAATCCCTCAACAAACTTACTGAAATTCATGACTGCTGCAGCATTAATTTCACAGCTTCCTACTTTGTTAATGACATTTGATTATAACAATGAGGAAGATTAAATGGATCGTATTCGTTCTGAAGCAGTAAAAAGAATATATACTTGCAGCAATCCTCGATTAAAAATAAATGTGAAATTACTGCAATAATATATTCATGGAAGGAGGGGCAATAATTTAAGTTAACTCTGTGTTGGTTTTCAGCTCACTTGTTTAAACTTATTACTATTTGCTTTTTGGATGTATGCCTTAACTTCAATTTACAAAAATCACTTTAAATGACTTTGTTTAGAATTCAGTTATTTCCATTTAGCATTTTTAGCTCTCAAAAGATACTGGCTACTGTGGTAGCACCTTGAAGCTATCTATATTTGAATAAGAAGTTTGAGGAAGTCCAAATATGAAGTTTAAAATCAGTAATGTGCAAACCTATATGGTAGAAATCTGTGGTTGTGATGTTAAGTGGTGTTTTTGTTTGTTTGTTTTTTAAGTGAAACTGTTGTAATCATGGTGCTTTCAGACCTGATCACAAGACTTTTAGATACGCTCAGGAATAGTTCCAAAAGTCACAGGTTGGGCTGCTATTCCCAACAGTCACTATTGCTAAATACCAATACATGAAAGATGTGTGATGAATGCTGAGGAAAACTGACAGAAGGGAGGCTGATTTCCCTTACTGCAGTTTAATCACTTTGAACATTCAGTCTTCTTTTCTCTTACCTCAGACTCCTACAAAAGCTAAATAAGCATGCTAGTGGTAAGAATTTCAGTTGTAGGTATTTTCTTTTGTGAAAATGGTGACACTGCAGCTACATGGCATGGTGCTTAGAGAGCTGTCTGTCTTGCAGAGACTGCAGGAGAATATAGTAAAACAGCACTATTTCTCATTCAGATTCAGCAAGAGATTCAGGCATACACAGGTTAGTGCAAAACCTATCTTCTAAACCTGTCTTATGTGTGTATTCTCTATTTTTTCTTGAACAAGTAGTCAGTTACATATATACATCTTTCTTAGAACAATATCACAGAATCTGCCCTGACATGACCCCTAATAGTAGCACCTGTAGGACATTTGGACTTAAGCTGAATATACATGAATAGAATGAATATTCAAAATGAATACAGCAATCTGCCTTCGTAGCAAGCCAAGCTGCAAATGCTCAGGTAGAAATTTCTTGGCCCTGTCGTCACAGCTGCAGGGCAAAGTGGACAGCTGGGTTGCAGCTCTGCACCCCCGTCATAGGCTCCCCTTGATATTTAGGGGCAATAATACGTACCCTGATCTAAAACCTGTTGAAGACAAGAGAAGTTCCCACTGATTTAATAGATATTGGGCTGGGTTTGAAATGAGAAGGCAATTAAGCCTCCAGGCCCATTCATTTTCATTCTAACTCTTAGTGCAAATTGCCTTCTCATTTTCTCTCTCCTTTTTTTTTTTTTTTTTTTAAACTGGATTGATACATGTTAATAAATAACTAGACTCAGATCATTTAACTTCACAAGGATTATGGAAAAGCCATTGGAAAGTAATAAGTGTTAAATTATGCTAGCTCACATAATGACAGCAGTGGGAAATTGCAATGTATCTTTTTGCTTTCTGAATAGATTGCTATAAAATATTACATTTAGATGTCAGACTTGTGTGAACAGTTGTTACAATAACTATTGCCAGCTGTAGATAGTTATTGATACTTGATTAGTCCATTAGCTGAAAATGTGTGTTAATTCATGCATCTATTATTTACCATAAATCCTATATTCCCAATATATATCACTTCAACTGCTACTATAAAGTCTCCTGGTACATAAAGAATCTTTCTAGAAAGGGCCATGGCTGTGGATCATGTGTAGATCTCTGATATGGTACTGCTGTTTGTGGATCAAAATAGAATATATCATGAAGCAACCAATAAGCATTTTTAAAACAGAATTTGCATGTCATTTTAGATTCTAAAACTTTCTCAAATAGCTGCTCAACAGCTCAGAAGAAAATGTGTGTTCATACTCCAGCTGTGTAGTTAGTTATTATGGCTTTATGGGTAAATGAAACGGGGTGTATGTGGTGCCTTTGTGGGATTTTTTTTCATTGTGTGTGTGTGTACCCCACGGTTATTCAAACAGGCAGAAGATTGCAAATCAGAACATTTATTCTCGTGTCGTGTTTGATAGGGTAAAAGATGCCACCATCTTTAGTTCTTAAACCATGGAGAATAAAGAAAACAAGTGTGAGGGTGAAATATTTGAATAACAGAAGACTTTGTGTTTTAAAACACCTTCAGTAAAGAGGGGAAAGAAAGGTGGTCAGCTGTTTTGTGATGGGGTGATTCTCTTTCATTTTGGATATCTGAAATTCGACTCCAAGGAATACCATCTTGGCTGCACTGCTGAATTTACATGAAGTGATACCCAAGTTTATACTGCAGATAATCTTGAAGTACATGAAGTAGCCCATCATTATGCCTTCAACGTATTTCATTAGGCAAAGAAAAGCTTTTGTTGTTTTTCATGTTTGTCTAATGGTGTATCTTTTCAAGGCTGCAATGTATAGCCCTTTTCCTTTTATAAGGACCTTTTTACTTTGGCAGGGGCTGTTCTTCACAGGCAAGCCCCTCTGTTGTTTAACCTGCTGCACCAGGAACACTTGTAAAACACCAGCTAGAAATGTCAACTACTGTAATTGTGCTTTACAAAATGCACACTGTTTATCTTGCACAGTTTTATGAAATTGTGGATTAAAAGAGTAGAGTTTAAATATTTTATCTGGTTGAGTGTTTATCTGCTGATTTATGACTGTAGGAAAATTATGTTCCAGATTGCCTTTAACCTAAAAGCTATATTCAAACTTTAGTGAGCATAATCTGTAAATTTCTATCTGTGGAAGTGTATTTTTCTCCTGACATTGTTGTCATTCTTAACATGCGTTTTATTGACTGTAACAAGGCTCTTAGGAAAGTGTAATCAGACACGGTCAATAAGCTCTGCTTGAAGTTTTGCTATTAGGCATTGGCAGAATGCTAATTTATTCTGTTAAGCTTTCTGTCTAAATGCCATTCAATAGACTTTCTGCTGCTTTTGCTTGGAAAACGTACAGCTCGCGTTGGACCAGATGGTGAGTTGGCAACTTAGTGCAGCCCTGCAGAGGACGTAAGGGCAGAAGGGCTTTATTTGCACAGCTCCCAAATTGCTGTTCCATGCAGGAGATGAAGCTGCTGCCCCTCCCTGGCATGGGGACTAGGTGGCTTCTGCAAAATGAAGAAGAAGGAACAGGGGCAATGGTGGGTGCAGTGTTGCCTCTTATCAAACCTCCTTGTGCTCAGCACAAGAAGGGCATCAGAAGAGTTTTGCTGCATGTTGTTCCCTTCGAATGGGATAAGTGTGTCTTAGTTCAGCCTGAAAAAGGGCAGTCTTTGTAGCTGTCGCTAGTGAACAACACAATCCAAACTGCTCAAGCCTACGAATGTTAAACCAAGGTGATTGTCCTCTTTAATTGGTAGTTTTTAAATAATAACATATTTTAAATATGGCTGGTTGTTTTGCCTGCTTATTTCCTTGCTATATGAGAGTCAAGAAACAAGACCTCCAAATCACATATACCTATGTTTATAACAGGAAAAAAAATCAATATCATTTTAGACCCTTACTAGGATATATTCTTATAAAAAAAAAAAAAAGTTATTTAGTGCCAACTTTTTTTGTGACTTGTCCTCTTGATTTTGCCAGTAACTGTGTTTTTCATCAATGAAACAACGTGTATTCCACTTCTAATGTTATTCTACAACATAGTTCAGTAAGATCTACTGAGGATTACTGGGAGTCTCCATCTGTTCACACCCTGAATTTGCAAGTACTGAAGGTGGCAGTGAGCAGATGTATTCTGACTGTTATGTTCATGCTCAGAAACACTGAAACTTTTGATGAAGATGAAAGTGCTGTAGTCCTACAAAGGTTTTCTTGTAAGACTGTGTCTCTGGTCTGAAAATGATTTTTCTTCTACCTTAAGTCCTCTAAAATATACATATATAACTTTCCCCCTTGAAATAAGCCTTGTTTGCTCCCTAAGACAGAAGGCTGGGTTTTACTGCAAATCCAGAATGGCGTGTGATATCTTAGAATATAAGGGCTATGAAGTTCTGCTCATGCTTTCTTTTACTCTGGCCTAAAAAATGTTGCAAGAGAATTTTTCGTCTTGGGGAGTTTTGCCTGTTTGCTTAAATGTAGGGAGAAAGACTTGTGCTAATCAGGAAACCTAAAACTTCCTAGCTGCCTGTGGACTGGATGCTCAAGGTAAAGCAGGA